>JAQBSW010009025.1:0-30884 GCA_029291075.1 Eudiplozoon nipponicum | reverse complement strand
GCAGCTTTCGCCACATATACATATATAGGCAATACAATTTAAACAATAATTGATTGCGCGGGTGGTGGTAACAATTCTTTAAATCAAGTTTGCGTGCTTGAAGTAAACACCAATCCCATTGTATTTAACCAGTCATCGAACAACATAACAAAACTACCGCCAGCTGCAACGCACTGACGCGTTTCGACCTTCCATGATCATCATCAGAGTACGACGGCAAACTGACTATCGAGGATCAAACCGCATTGAATATATATGGAAATCAAATTTAGATATGCGGCTCTCACCTCTAGCAGTCTTGCATACATTGAACTTGACTGGAAATGTCGGCTGCACAATTTCTATGCAGTCACGAACATTAATCCGTTTGCAGCTTTCGCCACATATACATATATAGGCAATACAATTTAAACAATAATTGATTGCGCGGGTGGTGGTAACAATTCTTTAAATCAAGTTTGCGTGCTTGAAGTAAACACCAATCCCATTGTATTTAACCAGTCATCGAACAACATAACAAAACTACCGCCAGCTGCAACGCACTGACGCGTTTCGACCTTCCATGATCATCATCAGAGTACGACGGCAAACTGACTATCGAGGATCAAACCGCATTGAATATATATGGAAATCAAATTTAGATATGCGGCTCTCACCTCTAGCAGTCTTGCATACATTGAACTTGACTGGAAATGTCGGCTGCACAATTTCTATGCAGTCACGAACATTAACTGTTTGCAGCTTTCGCCACATATACATATATAGGCAATACAATTTAAACAATAATTGATTGCGCGGGTGGTGGTAACAATTCTTTAAATCAAGTTTGCGTGCTTGAAGTAAACACCAATCCCATTGTATTTAACCAGTCATCGAACAACATAACAAAACTACCGCCAGCTGCAACGCACTGACGCGTTTCGACCTTCCATGATCATCATCAGAGTACGACGGCAAACTGACTATCGAGGATCAAACCGCATTGAATATATATGGAAATCAAATTTAGATATGCGGCTCTCACCTCTAGCAGTCTTGCATACATTGAACTTGACTGGAAATGTCGGCTGCACAATTTCTATGCAGTCACGAACATTAACTGTTTGCAGCTTTCGCCACATATACATATATAGGCAATACAATTTAAACAATAATTGATTGCGCGGGTGGTGGTAACAATTCTTTAAATCAAGTTTGCGTGCTTGAAGTAAACACCAATCCCATTGTATTTAACCAGTCATCGAACAACATAACAAAACTACTGCCAGCTGCAACGCACTGACGCGTTTCGACCTTCCATGATCATCATCAGAGTACGACGGCAAACTGACTATCGAGGATCAAACCGCATTGAATATATATGGAAATCAAATTTAGATATGCGGCTCTCACCTCTAGCAGTCTTGCATACATTGAACTTGACTGGAAATGTCGGCTGCACAATTTCTATGCAGTCACGAACATTAACTGTTTGCAGCTTTCGCCACATATACATATATAGGCAATACAATTTAAACAATAATTGATTGCGCGGGTGGTGGTAACAATTCTTTAAATCAAGTTTGCGTGCTTGAAGTAAACACCAATCCCATTGTATTTAACCAGTCATCGAACAACATAACAAAACTACCGCCAGCTGCAACGCACTGACGCGTTTCGACCTTCCATGATCATCATCAGAGTACGACGGCAAACTGACTATCGAGGATCATGGAAGGTCGAAACGCGTCAGTGCGTTGCAGCTGGCGGTAGTTTTGTTATGTTGTTCGATGACTGGTTAAATACAATGGGATTGGTGTTTACTTCAAGCACGCAAACTTGATTTAAAGAATTGTTACCACCAGCCGCGCAATCAATTATTGTTTAAATTGTATTGCCTATATATGTATATGTGGCGAAAGCTGCAAACAGTTAATGTTCGTGACTGCATAGAAATTGTGCAGCCGACATTTCCAGTCAAGTTCAATGTATGCAAGACTGCTAGAGGTGAGAGCCGCATATCTAAATTTGATTTCCATATATATTCAATGCGGTTTGATCCTCGATAGTCAGTTTGCCGTCGTACTCTGATGATGATCATGGAAGGTCGAAACGCGTCAGTGCGTTGCAGCTGGCGGTAGTTTTGTTATGTTGTTCGATGACTGGTTAAATACAATGGGATTGGTGTTTACTTCAAGCACGCAAACTTGATTTAAAGAATTGTTACCACCAGCCGCGCAATCAATTATTGTTTAAATTGTATTGCCTATATATGTATATGTGGCGAAAGCTGCAAACAGTTAATGTTCGTGACTGCATAGAAATTGTGCAGCCGACATTTGCAGTCAAGTTCAATGTATGCAAGACTGCTAGAGGTGAGAGCCGCATATCTAAATTTGATTTCCATATATATTCAATGCGGTTTGATCCTCGATAGTCAGTTTGCCGTCGTACTCTGATGATGATCATGGAAGGTCGAAACGCGTCAGTGCGTTGCAGCTGGCGGTAGTTTTGTTATGTTGTTCGATGACTGGTTAAATACAATGGGATTGGTGTTTACTTCAAGCACGCAAACTTGATTTAAAGAATTGTTACCACCACCCGCGCAATCAATTATTGTTTAAATTGTATTGCCTATATATGTATATGTGGCGAAAGCTGCAAACAGTTAATGTTCGTGACTGCATAGAAATTGTGCAGCCGACATTTCCAGTCAAGTTCAATGTATGCAAGACTGCTAGAGGTGAGAGCCGCATATCTAAATTTGATTTCCATATATATTCAATGCGGTTTGATCCTCGATAGTCAGTTTGCCGTCGTACTCTGATGATGATCATGGAAGGTCGAAACGCGTCAGTGCGTTGCAGCTGGCGGTAGTTTTGTTATGTTGTTCGATGACTGGTTAAATACAATGGGATTGGTGTTTACTTCAAGCACGCAAACTTGATTTAAAGAATTGTTACCACCACCCGCGCAATCAATTATTGTTTAAATTGTATTGCCTATATATGTATATGTGGCGAAAGCTGCAAACAGTTAATGTTCGTGACTGCATAGAAATTGTGCAGCCGACATTTCCAGTCAAGTTCAATGTATGCAAGACTGCTAGAGGTGAGAGCCGCATATCTAAATTTGATTTCCATATATATTCAATGCGGTTTGATCCTCGATAGTCAGTTTGCCGTCGTACTCTGATGATGATCATGGAAGGTCGAAACGCGTCAGTGCGTTGCAGCTGGCGGTAGTTTTGTTATGTTGTTCGATGACTGGTTAAATACAATGGGATTGGTGTTTACTTCAAGCACGCAAACTTGATTTAAAGAATTGTTACCACCACCCGCGCAATCAATTATTGTTTAAATTGTATTGCCTATATATGTATATGTGGCGAAAGCTGCAAACAGTTAATGTTCGTGACTGCATAGAAATTGTGCAGCCGACATTTCCAGTCAAGTTCAATGTATGCAAGACTGCTAGAGGTGAGAGCCGCATATCTAAATTTGATTTCCATATATATTCAATGCGGTTTGATCCTCGATAGTCAGTTTGCCGTCGTACTCTGATGATGATCATGGAAGGTCGAAACGCGTCAGTGCGTTGCAGCTGGCGGTAGTTTTGTTATGTTGTTCGATGACTGGTTAAATACAATGGGATTGGTGTTTACTTCAAGCACGCAAACTTGATTTAAAGAATTGTTACCACCACCCGCGCAATCAATTATTGTTTAAATTGTATTGCCTATATATGTATATGTGGCGAAAGCTGCAAACAGTTAATGTTCGTGACTGCATAGAAATTGTGCAGCCGACATTTCCAGTCAAGTTCAATGTATGCAAGACTGCTAGAGGTGAGAGCCGCATATCTAAATTTGATTTCCATATATATTCAATGCGGTTTGATCCTCGATAGTCAGTTTGCCGTCGTACTCTGATGATGATCATGGAAGGTCGAAACGCGTCAGTGCGTTGCAGCTGGCGGTAGTTTTGTTATGTTGTTCGATGACTGGTTAAATACAATGGGATTGGTGTTTACTTCAAGCACGCAAACTTGATTTAAAGAATTGTTACCACCACCCGCGCAATCAATTATTGTTTAAATTGTATTGCCTATATATGTATATGTGGCGAAAGCTGCAAACAGTTAATGTTCGTGACTGCATAGAAATTGTGCAGCCGACATTTCCAGTCAAGTTCAATGTATGCAAGACTGCTAGAGGTGAGAGCCGCATATCTAAATTTGATTTCCATATATATTCAATGCGGTTTGATCCTCGATAGTCAGTTTGCCGTCGTACTCTGATGATGATCATGGAAGGTCGAAACGCGTCAGTGCGTTGCAGCTGGCGGTAGTTTTGTTATGTTGTTCGATGACTGGTTAAATACAATGGGATTGGTGTTTACTTCAAGCGCGCAAACTTGATTTAAAGAATTGTTACCACCACCCGCGCAATCAATTATTGTTTAAATTGTATTGCCTATATATGTATATGTGGCGAAAGCTGCAAACAGTTAATGTTCGTGACTGCATAGAAATTGTGCAGCCGACATTTCCAGTCAAGTTCAATGTATGCAAGACTGCTAGAGGTGAGAGCCGCATATCTAAATTTGATTTCCATATATATTCAATGCGGTTTGATCCTCGATAGTCAGTTTGCCGTCGTACTCTGATGATGATCATGGAAGGTCGAAACGCGTCAGTGCGTTGCAGCTGGCGGTAGTTTTGTTATGTTGTTCGATGACTGGTTAAATACAATGGGATTGGTGTTTACTTCAAGCACGCAAACTTGTTTTAAAGAATATGTTTATATACATAGTATTTTGAAATGCGTGTTTCAATAAAAAAATACATATTGTCTTTTCCGTGTGCAAAGATAAAATATATATATATATATATTGTATGAAAATAAATAGTTAATTTCAACAAGACGAGAGTGGGAAATTAGAGAACGAAATATCATTAGCCAACATCACTCCCTGTTCAGGCATATTGTCTGAAAATGCTTATCTGCTTGCAAAATATAGCTGTAGTTTGTTTATTTACTGGGTTTCATATGTGTACAATTCATTTCTGTTCTTGCATTTAGTAATTATATGAAAGGCAACGTCTTTAGAACATACGTGCCAGGTTTCGGTGATACAATTTGCTATTGAAAACATTGATCGAAACAGGCGTTCAAGTCGCAATATTCTTGCATTTAGCTAATGAAAAGTTTGCTGGATCACCCTACATAAGTTGATCGATAACTTTCACATGTATTCCGATAAATAATATTTTAGATCGACATAAATGTCCATTTCTCTTTAATTGCTGGTAAATGCAAGTGTGTTATTTAAATAGCAATAGGAGTTTAGCTGCATAAAATTTTCGTGTTTATGCCGCTTCAATTTTAATTTATATCGTGCGTGATGTAGCGTCGCTCTTAAATGGGATGTTTAGATAAATTATTTCCTTTACTAGTATCAAAAACGTGTGATTCTATTGATTAAATTTTTTTAATAATTGACTTAATCAAGTGTCTTGTATAGCCATCAGTCATTAGATCGTTTATTGCTTTAGTATATTTGCTACCATTTGAGTCTGGACTGACCTATTTGTCAATTCTTTTCAAACAGCCGCGAACTGTCGATTATTTATATTTGAAAGGCACTTAACTGCAATAATTAAAATATTGTGCACACCAAGATGGTTTATGCTAAATTGTTTCATTTAATTTACCGACAACCTCTTTCTTTAGAAGTAACTTCACGAACGATAAGCAATGTTCTTTCTCGTGCTTTAATGTGAAGTTGACAATAATATGAGATTTATTGTAACATTGCGACAGCGTTTATGACTGCCAGGTGTTTAAAGAAAATGAAAATTATCTTCAGCCTAGCGTATATATTGTGATAATTTAATTATATCTCCCCTTAGTGATGAGTTCTCAAAATGTCCTAGGTTTGTCTCCGCTAACTCTGGAAGTAGAGGGCTCCCCATTTCCAACCCATCAACATATTTATGTCTACATCCATTAAAACGAAATTATATCATATTTAAAATGTTTACAAAGAATATAACTTGGAATAGCAATTAGCTATATGTTTTGATCTGCTCGCCGAAATATAATGGCAAGAGTTTTTTCGATTTGAAGATTTTTAGGTGAGCACATCACATTGAATGGCACCATAATCTTATTTTTAACAGTTATAACTTGAGTTAAGTTAACAAACTCAAAGGAATCGGGAATCAAATAATTTCCAGGTTGGTTACACAATGTTTGTAGTTTACGGACAAAACATGAAGCCGCAGAATTTACCTTTGATACAATTGTTGTTTGTATTTTGATTGATGTATTGGATCTAACTTGTCTAAATTTCTGTGCTACGGCTTTATCAATTAAACGGGCATCGGTTAAGTTTTTTAATTTAATTTATTACCTTCAGCCCATCTTTGACTGTTTAATCTAATATATCCTTTAGACGCAAGAACTTTTTTATTATCACTCCACACGTTCTACATATTTTTTAATATAGTCTGGTTTATCCTTTATAAAAAGGCCGATGTCTTTATCAGCGCGTAGTATTTTGGTTTCTATATTTCTGCTGATATTTTAAAGCACATTCGAATGCTGTTTTGTAAGAAAATGCTGTTCCATATATTTAAACAACTTCAGACGTGAAGCCTGATCAACTAAAGTAATCCGAAATCAGTTTTTATAGTCAGTGTTTCTATGTTCTAAGTCGGCCGTATTGTCAAATAGCGAAACAAAAATCGATTCTATCTGAAGGATGGATTCCATAGTCTCGGCCCTTCGGTAAAGTTTTTCAACCTTAGCTAATCGATTTCAGTTTTTGATAGATTAAACACACGTCTATCAATATCAGTCGATATAAAATCACCTAGAACTCCAGGTTATATATCTTTCCCTTATTTCTTCAATGATTTTGTTTTTGCTTTTGTCAAAATAGCTAGGAGAAACTTCATAAAACGCCTTCTTGCAAATTGACATAGATTATCAAATACATAAAATACACAAGCAAATATTGCGCGCAACATTGCTTCATCTTTTTTTAATTATTAAAATCTGAATTACGCCAACCTTGTCAGATTTCGCCGAATGATTCGTAATTTAGTCTTACGCAAACTTTGCAACAAATATCCCGTGAATCGTCATTGATGAATACATTGATTGTCGTGCTTTTTCCATAGTAACATTATTCGTTAATCTAGTTATTTACATGATTCCAATGCAATGCGAGCTTTAATATAATTCACATTTCGTGTTATATGTGCAAAGATAGAATTAATGTTATTAGATACAATAATCATTTATTTTTCATTTTTTCCTCTTTTGAGGAGAATGGCTCAGTGGCTAGACAACCAGATTCGGTAGCTAACGTGCCCAGGTTCGAGCCCTGTTCAGTGACAATTCTGAACAATATGTGATAAGTTACCGATAAGACCGAAACCGTTCTACTGGACGAATTTACTTTTCTACACTTTACAATACTTAATTTATACTGGCATATGTACATAATGGGTCAGGTGTTTATATCATGATCGCAAACTTGAAGAAAAATTATCCTAAACAGTTAAATGAGTCAATTGTTAAAAATAAAGATCAAAAATAAAGAGGCGTATTTAAAACCAGAATAAAAAGCGTTTATAGTGTAAACGCCCCGGCTTCAAGTAAATGCCGTACGACGTTACAAACTCGGTTAAGGTGCTCTGAATATAGATATTGTTACTGATAGGGGGGCCCTTAACAGGGCCTGGTCGTGCGTTCTCCTGAATTATTCAGAGTGTGAAGATGTCCTAGAGCCTTGGGTTGACTCTGGCTGTTGTTCCTTCTGTTGTCGTGTTGTAATCACGATGTGGAAAACTTCGTTCAAGTTCTGCAATTAATTGGCTCGTCTCGCTGGTTAACAGAACGCACACGCGTAACGCAAGGCAGAATGCAAATGCGACAACTGACTTGCATGGTAAATTGCCGTGCTTAAATAGCATGCCATAGTAATATATGTCTACTTGCACACTATTGGTTAAACGGCAAGTTTCGCTTTTTTCTCATTGGTGCAACGTAAATAAAATTGAATTTAATTTGCGCAATATGTCGGCCATTAATTTGTGTCGTTACAACACTTTCCTCTCTGAAAAAAAGGAAAAAAATTCCTCTCTGCGAGGCTAGATAAGAAATGTATGACAGAGTTCGAAAAGAGTTAAGCAAAAATATGATGAACCATAAATGCTGGGCTTAAATATGCTTGTTGGTTGCTTCAACAATGATATGATGCCAGGTAACCACTAGGAATTGCTACACAAATTGTTAGCTCTAGTGGTCGGTCATACCACGTGAGGCAAAATAGAGCAGTGTAAGTTTGGGAGCCGCAGCGTGAAGATTTCGAGGTAAATCGCCTCTGAATTTGCCAGGTTTAAGTTAAAACCTAAGCAGGTTGGATCGTCGTCAATGTGTTTGTATACGACCAAAGGAGCTAGAGTGTTCGACGTTGTGGTCATGACATTTGTAGAGTGGTCTTTGTGCAATTGATGAAGTTGAGATATGCATTGAAAGTGGTCTGTACCATGATATGAAGCTGATCACTACTTAGTTTTGATACACGAAAGCGTTAGCTCCAAGCAGCTGGTCATACCAAAATAGGCAGTGTGATGTCATGTGTGAGAAATACATTATAATGTAAAAATATATACATTAAAATCAAAGGTAACTGCATAAAAATATGTACACGAACATTGCCTCAGAGATGGCATAATACCAAAGAACTGTTCAAAAATGCTACACAATTGTTAGCTAAGAACAGCTGGTTATGCCACGTGAGATAAATGCGAAAAATAACGTAAGGTTAAAAAATTTTGATACGTAATGTTAATGTTAAAAAAATCAATTACGCGTTATACAAAGCAGGCTATTGAGATTGTGGGCAGACGGAGCCTGAGACGTGTGTAGAAGGTTGAACGCTCTCAGGATCAGGCGGTTCGATAAACGGTTTCAACCTGTCTATGCTTACTGATGTCGGTGTAGCGCCTTGCATAATAATGAAGTATTTTGGTTGTCTGAGCAAAATCGGGTAAGGACCGCGATACTTTGGTTGTAGTGGTGCAACAGCATTGTTGTTGCGAACGAGTACTCTCTTGCAGCTGTGGAGCTGTGGGTGAACGAAGACTGGACGAGGCGTATGTCTCGGCTGCTGTTCAGACATGTTACCGAAATGAAGTCGAAGGCGGGTAGCTTCGTCTTGTGGGTCATCTTGTGCCGGTAGTAGACGTGGGAGCTGACTAGGCAGGCGTAGATCCATGCCATACAAGAGTTGTGACGCAGATGTTTTAATGGATTCACGAGTACGGGAACGCATGGCAAGCAGAACTAAAGGTAGTGCATCGACCCAGTTGCCATTAATGGACGAGGATGCTAAAGCTGCTTTGAGTTCCCTATGCATTCTCTCTACCATGCCATTAGCTTGGGGATGGTAGGCAGTCGTCTGGCGTAAGATGCATCCCATGTACCGCAAGGTGGTTTTGAAACGATCAGATGAGAAGCAAGTGCCTCTGTCCGTGATGACCTCATTGGGAACACCGTAATTGGATATCCATGCAGAGATAAAACCGTTAGTTACTTCGTCTGCAGAAATGGTGCCAAGAGGTAATGCCGCAGGCCACCGTGTAAATCTATCGATCATAGTTAGAAGGTAGCTGAAACCTTGAACCTTTGTCAGATGAACTATGTCGATGTGGACGATGGCTAGGCGAGAAGTAGTTCGAAAATGTTGCAACTTAGAACGAGTGTGTCGTGTGATCTTGTTTTTCTGACAAATAGCACACTCTGAGACCCATCGTTTAACATTCTGCCTAAGTCTGTGACCCCAGAAACGATCTGTAAGAAGTCGGACAGTCGCTTGGCTTCCTGGGTGAGAAATTGAGTGAATTGAATCGAAAACTTTTCTCTGAAGGCTGGTCGGCAGAACTGGCTTGTTGGGCTGCGTACCCGTGAAGTAAACAATTGGTAAGCCTTCCCACAGACGGCATATGAACTTGGTTGGGTGACGGGCTATTGATCTTTGAATGTGAATGTCACCGCGTTGTTCAGTTCGCAGGAGAGTTGGCGTTAGTGCAGGTTCACTGAGTGCCACGGAGTTGACAGTGAATGGTGACGGCGAAGGTGGTTGTAGAGAGACGTCTGGCCTGGACAGGGCATCTGCAATGAAGTTCTGTTTGCCCTTGACGTGAAAGACGTCAAATTGCCATTCGCTTAGACGAGAAAGCTGTCTTTCCACTCTGGCAGGGTACTTGGCGATAGATGAAGTTGCGTTTCGAAGTGCGCTAACTAATGGTGCATGATCTGTGAAAACAACAAATCTGCTACTGCCAATGATGCTGATAAAATGGCGCACTGCGTCGTGGATGGCGAGAAGTTCTCGACCGAAAGTGTCGTACCTCGTTTCTACTGGTTGGAGAGTACGCGAGTAGAAACTGATAGGCTTCCGAACTCCGTCGATCTCTTGTTCCAACGTGGCTCCAATAGCGAATTCAGAAGCATCTGTCGTGAGTAGAAATGGCTTTTCAAAATCTGGATGTGTTAGCATTGTGGCATTTGCTAACGAGTTGATGGCAAGTCGAAGTAATTCCTCGTCTTCGGATGACCAAGCAATGATGGAATTCTTGCTAAGTCCTTTTCGGTTCCGCAGGTGCCTGCACAAAGGATAAAGTTGTTTTGAAAGGCCCGGAAGGAACTTGCGATAATAGTTTAGTACTCCCAGGATTTTCTGCAACTCGCTAACAGTCCTTGGTGACTTGATATTCTTGATTGAATTCGTCTTTGACGGCAACGGTTGAATACCTTGGGCCGTGATATGATGCCCTAAGAAGTCCACGGATGTAGTTGCAATCTGCGTCTTGTCACAGTTGATCTTGAGTCCGTGGTTGGATAAGCGTGAGAGGACATTTCGTAGATGCTTCGCATGAGATTCTAAATCTGGACTGAATACCATAATGTCATCGAGATATGACATACAATAAGCAGAGTCGTCGCGAAGTATGTTGTCCATGAATCTTTGAAATGTCTGTGTAGCACACTTAAGTCCAAAAGACATGTAAAGATATTCAAAAAGGCCAAATGGAGTGATGACTGCAGTTTTCTCGATATCCTCTGGTGCTACCGGGATGTGATGGTAGGCTTGTCTGAGGTCAATCACTGAGAAGAAATTGCTGCTGTTGAGTTTTTCAAGTAAAGTGTTAATATTTGGAATAGGATATGCATCAGATTTTGTCACTGAATTTAGCTTACGGTAGTCTCCGCAGGCTCTGTACGATCCGTTTGATTTAGAGACTAAGTGCAGTGGTGACGCCCATGAACTTTTCGATGGTCTGATGATTCCCTCTTCCAAAAGCCTTGAGAATTCTTCTTGGGCAGCTTTCAGCTTAGCAGGGGCCAGTGGTCGCTTCTTGAGTTCAATAGGTTGTCCTTCTGTGACGATATGGTGCATGGTGTTGGGGACTCGTAGCTCTGACTTGTTAAGATCGAAAAGCGACTTGTATTTTTGAAGAGCTGCTAATATCTCTGCTGAATGATTGCACTGGGGTAGGCTGAATGACCTGTAACTCCAAACACTCGGAGGCAAGTGTCCAAAAACTTTGCTCAAGTCCGGTGGAGAGGTCGATGATCTTTTGATTGGCAAGATCAACAATGAGCCAAAATTTCAGAAGGAAATCAAGGCCTATTATATTATGTGAGACCTTGGCAATGATGAAGTTGTGGGAAAATTCACGTCTTAGACCTATGTTGAGTGTGCGGTACTGGCAGCCATAAGTTGGTATGGGCTCGCCTGTAGCTGTTGCGAGAAGAACGCCTAGCGACATCTCGGCCATTGAATCACCCTTGAGAACTGAGACTGCCGCACCTGTGTCTACGATGAACTCTTCGCCAGTTTTGAAATCAAGAAGGTGCAGAAGCTCGTTGGGCTGTTTGGCCGGGTCATGCAAACAAGTAGGCTGGTGATTGCGACCGGCGTTGTCCGTTTGGTTCTCTATGTGAAAAATTCGGCGTGGACGAAAAAAGTTGACAGGGATGTCGGATTGTAGTTGGCTTCTTCCCTGTGGCGCCGTTGATGCCGTTGATGTGCAGAAAATACGGTCTTCTACTTCCTGCGCCAGACGTTTCCCGATACTGATGCACCCTTGTGCCTGCGGTCTGTTGTCCTTTCCGTCAGCTGTGGAAATTGGCACTCATTCGGAAATTCTTCGGAACGACAAAGACAGACTTGGCATGAATAAAAAACTTATGGTGGTTATAACACTAGTTCTTTGGGGCATATTTATTAAAGGATTGCGGAGATCTCGATCGCCGCCTACCGTTATAATTGGGCTTAGGAACGAATTTGGGTCGAGCATTCACTTGATTTAGCTCGGATTTGGTAATGGCCAATCCTTCTAGAACTTTAGCCAAGTTCGTCACTGTCCTCTCTAAATAGGAGAGTCTATCATCTTGCGGATGATGGATTCACTTTGGGTTCCAAAACCCTATATTCTAACTCGCATCTCTCAGATAAGTCATCTATAGAGAGAGTGTTGGGAAGCTGTCTGGCAAAGAGTTTTAATATTTGTGGAAATGTTGGTTTTATACCAACGTTTCCGTAATTCCCTAAATATTTCGATGGGGCCAAGGTTTGGCATGTCTAACTGCGCATATTTGTTTATTATCTGCTCAGTCTCTGTGAGCCCAAGCAAGGATTCTACTTCGTTTTGTAGGACCAAAATGGGATTAGGTAGCTTCCTAATGGCCTCAAGCTTAGGATAAATCCGTCGCTGCAATTCAGAAGGTAGTTTAGCAAAAACCTTCGACAGTTTTTGATGACTGTCATAATCAGGAAACGGGGAGAAAGCAGAGTCTACGCGCATAAAGAATAGTTCACTATCTCCATCCCAAACAGGAACATCAATATCTAAAATTGGACCTGACATTCTAACAATCTTACGGGATCTTAAAAGCATAAATTTATAAGCAATATGAAAATGTATAAATATACTTTAACGAAACGCTTACCCACAAACAGCTTCCACAGTTGAATGAGCGCAGAACAAAACACGTCACAGTAACTGCTTCCAAAAATTGAAATTATCCGCAATTGAGCCTGTCGAGTACGTACGGTGCAGTTTTGTACGTAGGAAAGTTGAACAGAGGGCCTGTTGGCCTTTGATGCCAATGTATTATTATTATTATACCACAAAAAAAAATTCACCAGAAATCCACGAATATATACCCAACAAAATTCCCAGAAGACCACGATCAGGGTAAAGAAAACGCAAATGTTAATCTATTTTATCCCAAATAAATGAAAAAGAAAGTCAATTTTATTTATACCAAAAAATCAGAACAATACTCAATATCCTGGCGCGGTCGCCAATTTTGTAAACGCCCCGGCTTCAAGTAAATGCCGTACGACGTTACAAACTCGGTTAAGGTGCTCTGAATATAGATATTGTTATGATAGGGGGGCCCTTAACAGGGCCTGGTCGTGCGTTCTCCTGAATTATTCAGAGTGTGAAGATGTCCTAGAGCCTTGGGTTGACTCTGGCTGTTGTTCCTTCTGTTGTCGCGTTGTAATCACGATGTGGAAAACTTCGTTCAAGTTCTGCAATTACTTGGCTCGTCTCGCTGGTTGTACCGCAACAAGATGAGTCACGGATGTAGCCAATTGTTGGTGAAACAAATCAAATCGCCAGCGTAGGTATTGACAGCCGACAGAACGCACACGCGTAACGCAAAGCAGAATGCAAATGCGACAACTGACTTGCATGGTAAATTGCCGTGCTTAAATAGCATGCCATAGTAATATATGTCTACTTGCACACTATTGGTTAAACGGCAAGTTTCGCTTTTTTCTCATTGGTGCAACGTAAATAAAATTGAATTTAATTTGCGCAATATGTCGGCCATTAATTTGTGTCGTTACAATAGAAACACCCCATTTAAGCGTTACGCTAATTACCGCACATCGCAGAATCTTGAAGCGGCAATAACACCCATATTAAATGCAGCTAAACTGCAAGTGTCAATTATGTTTGCACGTTTTCCTCTACCAGAAATAAAGAAAATGCATTCGCTTAAGTTGACTTCAAATAAGACTTATCAATACAAATTCACCAGTTGAAGTTCAATTCACGTAGGCCAATCGACAAGACGGCTAATAACCATAATGCCATCTCACCTGTTTCACATTGAATGGCGAATATTCGTTTGCCATTACGCAGCATAGCATTTAAAACTCACTTATTTTCTAAAGACGAGGCCGTTCAGATAATTACAAAATGCAATCAGACAAGTGACTTAACGACGTATAATTCTCCGATAAAATATCAAATACAGCATTATTTGTGCAAGAGAAAAAAGTATGTTTGGGCATATATATATATATATATATATATATATATATATATATATATATATATATATATATATATATATATATAACTACCATCATTATTAGTTTCGTATTTGCTTAAATTTTTACCTATCATCATATCGGCTCGGAAAAATCTGAAGGTGAGTTTATAATGTGTTATAATCATTGCTTTACTGAAATTTACTGATGTAGTCCCATTTGCGTCGTAATAATCTTTCAACTTCGCTGCAAAATTTGTATAAAATTAACAATCCTATTTTTATTTTCATTGTTTATGCGATATAGTGGGAAAAGGCCTAAATTAAGCCCCAATCTTATATTTTAGTTACGATTGTTGCATCACAGCCAATTCTGCAAGACTGATACTCGTTAACGCGTTACAACTGTGATTTCCATCACTTAAAAACGAGGGCATTTTTTCTAATGTTGATTGCAAGATAATGTTTATATAATTATGCAAAAGGCAAAGATGTTAAAATTTATATTTTGTTGTGTTTACAATAAATTAATATCAAATTTGTTCAAGAAATAATGCCAATTAAAGTCTACATGTTTTTCGAAATTGTGAAGTGTAAATGATTACATGATTCACAAATTTTGATCCTGAATTTCAGCACAACACATATACGTTTTAATTCCACTCTGTCTGTATATGGTATTAAACAAAAATTTTATACAAGTAGTTTTATGATAATAAATAAAATAAAAATTGATGAAATCACACATCTGTTTTACTAATTTAGGCGTCGAACAATTCCTCGTCTATTAAAAAGTGAATCCTTAGGAAAAAGTAAAAGATCTGATTATGCAAAAGTTTAGTTTACGTTAACGTATGAATTGGTATTTAAAAAATCAGCGTAGAAGTAATATTATTTTTTTAAAATTTAATATTTGTTGACAATAGGAGCAAAGTCAGATCAAATGAAACTACAAGCACAGGAAAAGGCATTCTATTATTTTCTACCATATAAATCGTAATGAAGCAGTAAAATTCATGAGAATGATACAGCCTGTAGTATGTTTATTTTCCTATCTGTCAAATTCCATTTAGCTAGTTTGGTACAAGTTAATTTGATTCCACATGAAACATCTATTAGACATACGTTTATTGTAAATCTGTAAAACTGAGAATTTCAAATATGTGTTATATAACTTATAATAGATGAATATTAAAGGCCACTGAATTACGCTACTCGATTAGACTCCGAAGTTATCAGATGTCGTAAGACGTTCTTAAACTCGCGATTTCAGGATAAAAAGTAAGAAAGCGTATGACGAAATTATTTTATTAGTACTGACGCTGAAGTTTGAAAATGATTTTACAAATAGCGCGCTCCAGGTTGCTTACTATCTTTCTCAAGGAGTATGGATTAGCCACAATTTATTTTGTTAAATTTATTAGACTAATCTGTATATATATATATATATATATATATATATATATATACTCTATATATATATACGTATAAAAATGCATTATTTAAGCATTATTTAGCAAGTTCATTTCAACTACTAAACCTTATAGAATTATTGATTTGTAAGTGATTTGGAATATGTAGAGTTTTGCCATCTTTTCATCTGCTATCAACTAAGCGTTTTCCAGAGCGGTATCTGAAATCAATTTTCAAAATGCAAATAAGTGGAGTTTAAAATGTCACTGGGGCTTGAATCTGGTACGTGAAACTGAATAATTTAATATATGAAATAAAAGAGGAGAAAAATTAATTTTATTAGTTTACTATATTGTTTAAAAAAAATTAAAATAGTGTAATACTTAAATATTCTATTTTTTATTAATCAGGTTTTGATTTCGTCTCTTTTACTATATTGCTATTTCGAACTGTTTAGGTGATTAAGTTTTAAAAAATCTATACATTTTAAAATTGATTGTCCTGAAACGCTAATCTTGAAGTTATATTTTAAAAAAGGTAAATAATGACAAAAATGCACTTTTACAAATGCATTTCGAAACTAACTAACAATGGTTGCGCTGACGGTGATAACAATTATTATAATCAAGGTTGTGATCTAGATATAGGCATCTGACCCATTAACTACTTGCATATGTCAGTATTAACTAAGAATTGTATGGTGTAGAAAAGGCAATTCATCCAGTAGACCAGTTTCGTTCACATTGGGATCTCATCATGTACTGGTCAGAGTTTTCCGCGGACAGGAATCGAACATGGACACGTCTGCTTCGCACCTAATGGAAACACAGACTAACCAAGTTAAATTAGTTAGTATATAACTGAAAATTGTGTGTGGTGTAATGTGCGACAGAGCAGCTCAGTGGTTAGAGCAACGGATTCCGAAGCATACGTGCCCACGTACAAGCCCTGTCCGAGGTAAATTCTTGCTAGTACATTATGAACTCTCAGCAAGGTCAATACCGGTCTACTGGATGAATTGCCTTTTCTACTCAATACAGTTATTCGTTTATACTGACATATGTAAGTAATTAATAGGTCAGGTGTTTATATCAAGTTCGCAAATTTTATTATAGTAAATGTTATCACCGCCCGCGCAAAATGTTCATTAAAATACCATTTCGCCTGTGTAGTGTGGTGTCTGCTCAGTAATGACAGATTGGGGATGGTTGGTTGGAACTTTGGTTCTAAATGTATGCCATATGAGCTCCACTTTTGATGAAACTCGCCTAACTGAGTTACATTAATTGGTATATGACTGACAATTGTGTGTAGTGTGCGGCAGAGTGGCTCAATGGTTAGAGCACCAGCTTCCGAAGCAGACGTGCCCAGGCTCGAGCTCTGTCCGCGGCAAATTCTAGCTAGTACGTGATGAGTTCCCAATAAGGACGAAACCGGTCTACTGGATGAATTGCCTTTTCTACACTTTACAATTCTTAGTTTATATTGACAAAATGAAAGTACATAATAGGTCAGGTGTTTGTATCAAGATTGCAAACTTGATTATTGTAAATGTTATCACCGCCCGCGCAGCCTATGTTACCCTAATTATAAAAATGTAGAAAGTTACCATTTATAAATATAGATAATTCTCGTTTCGTGAAAACGTTTATAGATTTAATGTAGAAATACCACGGAGTTAAATCAAAATTAAAATATTGGAAACCAAAAAAATATTTTTTTAGCGTGTAGACAAATATATTTCATATTCATTTACATAAATATTGCGATTTTGAAATAGACATCTGTCCCATTTTAATTAAACAGTCGTAGAACATAGAAAAATGGCCGATATTCACAGTTGCTGTCGCGTTTCAAACTTCTTTTACCATCATTAGAGCACTATGGCAAACTGACGAACAAGGATCAAACCGCTAAGCAAATAATTGGAAAGAAATATTAGATATGCGGCTCTAACTCCCTGTAATCTCATACACATTGTGCTGGACTGAATATTCCACCTGCTCAATTACTTTGAAATCAGAGACATTAACATATTGGCATTCGCCACAGATTTCAGGCTCTTCTTTCCATATATATATATATATATATATATATATATATATATATATATACATATATATATATATATATATATATATATATACATATACATAAAACAACAAGCACCTGACCTTAATATTCAAACGTTTCATCAACATGATATTCTTATCGACTGGCCAGGAATAACAAAATTCAACAACAATCTACTTGTATCCAGCCAAGAACAAACAGGCCCTCGACTAGAATCAACAAACGTACAATCGGATTGGCAACAAACTGAAGTGGAAATAACAGAGGCGCATACGATGACAGAAGTCTCCAAACAATGTGAGCGTTTAACACTGCAATCAACACTGGCGTTGTTACCACGTGAAAACTTTGCGCAACGAGGTGAAACGATCAACTATACTGGGAAAAATAGCACTTGTATATGTAACAGTGAACAATGCGCACAAATGGTTAATTCTCAAGCTATCAAAACAATAATGACAAGATCCCGGACATCACTTCGCAATACTGGGAGAATAACCTCTACATGCAAACACGCATACACACAAACACAAACGCATACACACTAACCAACCAGTCAAAACAAGAAACAGCAGTAAAAACGAGTCAGATTTGTTACCACTAGCATAATCAATTGAAAACCCAAAATGTATAAATATGTATGATTGTATAAGAGATGATTAGTATTCACGAAATAAATGGCCTTTATCCACTTCGTTATTTGTGTTTTCCTAATTATAAGAATATATATATATATATATATATATATATATATATATATATATATATATATATATATATATATATATATATATATATGAATAGCGGTTTGATTCTCGCTTGGCAGTTTGCTATCGTGCTAAGATGCTCATGGAAGGACGAAACGCGTCAGTACACGTCGTGCGACGTGTTAAATTTATAGGGATTGGCGATTATACGAAGCTCGCAAATTTGCTTTAAATTATTATTACCACTACTCGCGCAATCAATGATTGTTTTTATCTTAGTTTGTGTGAGAGATATTATTATTATTATCATTTAACCTGGTATGGACGAATTACATACGCGTTTAGGCGAATCGTGTTTCGTGTCATTTTTGCTTCAATCGGTCCGGCCTCAAGTTGTTAAACAATATTTCCCCAACAGTTGTCAGCATAGTCTTCTTTCACATTATCACTAATCGTAAAGTAATTAATGTTAAAATTTTGTGTAGGATCGAAATTATGTGCTGGGCATTTCTTGAGGTGTAGCCACAGGTTGATTTGGAGCATGTGTATAATTCGGAGATGAAACATATGTGTTTCTACTATACGTTAACTTTAAATTACAATATTAGTTCAAAACGAAGCAGAACTGCATTTTAGGTGAACGCGATATTAACTTTTATCGGGATTTATGATAATTGCGTGGTAGAGTGGCTCAGTGGTTAGTCACAGACACCGAAGCAGACGTACACAGGTTGAGAAATAGTTAAAACATTGAATAATGACACTGTTCATTAATGCACGTTTGAATAGAACAGTTAAATTATGAATTAAATCATTGCGTCTAATCGTTAATGCAAAGTTTGTTTATATTTTACATAATTTTTAATAAGAGAGGAAAGGGCTTTAGGTCAATTTGTTTTTAATTATTAAAAACGATGAAGCAGGAGAAGAAATACTGAAAACAGGCACGAAAAGACACATTCCAATACATATAAATAATAAATCAATACTAGGTTCAGTTAAAAAGGTTTTCTATTTATTCTTCTGCAGTGAGAGAATTTTGCAACAACATTTAAATTGTGTTTTTCAACAACAGCGTATTTTGCAATAACATTTAAATTGTCTTTTTTCAACAACAGCGTATGTTTATACATTCATTTGAATTTTAATAAGGCGAAAAAACCAGCTTTATTAATTTCATGATCTATGTTGTGACTAACACAGTTCAGTTAATTATGCAATAACAAGTTTTGCAAAACACTTTTTATTTGTTTGCGTAATTCCCAGCTATGCATCTCTAAATTGATTACTTAAATAAAATATATTCCATTTAGAATGTAAACTGGTTAAATAGGGTATTTTTAGTGCACTTTATAAGAATATACATTTTTTATAAATTATTTCTAAATTTAACTTACTTATATCTAACAGTTTATTAAATTAGAAGAACATTAGGTTCGCGGGCGGTGATAACTAATTAAATCAAGATTACGATCCTAATATGAACATTAGTCCCATTATATGCTACCTTTTTCTGTAGCCCCTAAGCATTGTAAAATTTTGAAAAGGCCATTCATCCAGTAGACCGGTTTCGTCATTAATGGGAACTCTTCACGTAGTGAACAGAATTTGCCACGGACATGTTCGTGCATTAGTTAGAATCACAGAATCCATAGCGGACGTGTTCAGGATTGAGTTCTGTCATCGTACGTGATGAATTCACAATATGGACGAAACAGATTTTCTGGATGAAATGCCTTTTCTTAATTATAAAATGCTTAGTTTATACTAACAAATGTATTTGTATAATGGAATTTGTGTTTATATCAAGATCGCAAACGTGAATTAAATATATGATGTCACTGATCGAGCAACCAATGTTCACTTAATTATGTAAATATTTAATTCAGTACAACTTCCCAAGGTAGCGTGGTGGTTGTTCTATAATATCAGATTGAAAGTGTTTTTTAACGTAAGATCTAAACGGATGCCATGTAGGCTCCATCTAAAGGAAGGGTAACAAGAATGACTAGTCCGTATATACCTGAAAACTGTGTGCGTAGTGTGCAGATGAGTGGCTCAGAGGTTAGTACAATGAATTTCAAAGCAGACGTACCCAGGTTCCAGCCCTGTCCGCGGGAAATTCTTGCCAATAGATGATGAGTTCACAATAAGTTAGAAACCGGTCTTCTGAATGAATTGCCTATTCAATATCATACAATGCTTATTTTCTACGGAGAAATATATGCATATATCGGGATTGGTGTTTACATCAAGATCACAACCTTGATTTAAATGAAGGTTTATTTGGTGCTAATTGAGAGAAATAATTTATGCTTTAATAAAAATTTGGTGTTTTTGTGCTCATGTAAAAATAATATCACAGCTAATTATGACTTTTATCTAAAAGCTATATCGATTCTACACCAGGTAGAAGAGCGAATGTTAACATTTATGCGAGGCAAATGTGTAATTTTAGTTTTTATCTCAACACAATTTCCGTAGGATAGCGGGTATATTCTAAGAATGCTAGTTTCCTACTTGTTATATTAATACACAACTAGAATTTTGACATATGTCTTATAACTTTGCGTTCATACTGCCTTATGAATTAGTTGTTGCGCACTTAGTAAAAAAATAGTTCAAATATGACCAGAAGTATAAACCAAATTTGTTACTAGGTGTGCAACACCTAATACATAATTGCATATGTGAAACAATGCAAAGGTATGTACATAAATTTCAATGGTGTTCACGGATTTATACTAGAGGAAAACGTTTATCTATTTTTAGCTTGGCAAACGAAAAAAAATTATGCGCAACAAATTGTAAAGTGTGCGTGTGCAGACTAAAATCTTTCGGGTTCTCGTGTAATTCAAGCAGCGCAACTGTTAGTTCTGCCTCAGCGAATAATTCCGGTTTGCAATCGAAATTAATAGAGAACATGCTAAAATACAAGGTCACTACATCCATAGCCTTCTCTTGTACTATGTTCTGTGATAGACGACACGTTTTCTCAAATTCTACTTAAGATAATCCAAGCCTCCTGTGGATAACTTTATTGTATTCTGGATTAAAGTGATATAATCTAAATATAATATTTGAAAGATATTTACAAGCATTCAGCGTTAACTAATGTTAAAAAAGAAATGAAAATTGCGAGTAAGTGATATGTTTATAAAAAAAATCATAGTATTCTTTTATAATTGTTGTTATAAGTAAAAATAATAAAAATTGCGAGCGTTATTTTTATTACAGGTAGAAGTGTCACAATAATAATAGTTATAATAATAATAATAAATATTATTATTAATGATATTGGTATTCTTAGTGGTGATAGTGGCGTTTGTGTTAGTGGTAATAATAGTAGCAGTAGTGCAGTACCAATATTAGTAGTAGTAGTAGTAGTAGCAGCAGCAGCACAAATCGTAGTAGTAGCAGTACTGAAAGAATTATTATTATTATTATTATTATTATTATTATTATTATTATTATTATTATTATTAATATTATTATCACTATTATCTTTATTATTATTCATAGTATTAGAAGTCATAGACGTAGTGGAACATTAATATTGTTATTAAAGTGTAATATTATTTTTATTCTTACTGTTATTATAACTAGAATTGTTAGTAGTACAAGTAGTATAAATAGATGAGGAAGTAGTTTTAGTAGTAATAGTGGTCGCACTAGTTGTAACATTAGTAACAGTAAAAGTATTATTATTGTTATTAGAATTAGTATAAGAAGCAGTAGAATTAGTAATAGTAGTTGTAGCATCAGTATTATTTTAATATTATTATTGGTAGAAGTATTAGTATTGGTAGCGCTAGCAGAATTAACGGTATTAGTATAAGCAATTTCACTTCTTTAATTAGTAATTGGCGCCGTTCAATGTCCATATTCAAAATAATTATATTATATATATATATATATATATATATATATATATATATATATATATATCAATAAGGAAGTCATTTGCAAAAATCAACCAGCTTGTTTACTTGCATTAATAACTTATGTGGGTCAGACGAGACAGGTTGTTAATACGTATTAGACTTATGGTAGAGAAATTTACATTTATGATTTTATGCAATAAATAAATAAATAAATATATATATATATATAGTGAATTGCTCCTTTTCTGGACTATAATATATATATATATATATATATATATATATATATATATATATATATATATATATATAGTGAATTCCTCCTTTTCTGACATTATGCAGTCGTTCTTTAATGATAAAATTGCAAGGTCAAATGGCATCAATAATTGTGACAAAACATAATTTTGCCACATTTTCAGAATGGAGAATTAAAATTGGATTGGCGTTTATCATAAATTAGCAGGCTGTATTTAAATAAAAAACATATTTCTTATAAGTTACATTGAACGAACCTGAGTGCCAAAATATTATTTAAAGCGAAGATTTTGATACCTGCACTGGAAAACCCGACATGTAGATTAATCATTTTGAGTGTTGTTTTGTTTTGCATTCGTTATACAAACAGGTAATCAAGACTTATTTGCAATTCACTAAACGATCAACGAAGTGTAGCCTTTGACATTTATTGCAGTTACAGAAAGTCTATATTAATTGGCTCTAATGTGTGACGGTTCTAGGTTAGCCTTACACATTTGAAAAGTATACAGGTTATTTGTTACACTTTTGCGAAATTTCGTTAAGTTCTATGCAAGTCAGATTGGTCAAATACAGGTAATCATGATTTACACTCCTTTCATATCAGTCTCAAAGATTAAAATTTAAAAATTGCCATAAATTTTTAACTAATCCATAAATGGACTTCCCTTATCTAATTATTATAACTTGATTATGCATAATTTTCTTGTAATAAGAATTCAGTTCTTTATTGATTGCTATGTCATACATTTATTAGTTCAGTCAGTTTGATGTTGAGCTTCAATTATTTATAAATCTTCATTTAATTAATGATTAGCGAGTTCAAATGAGCACCACTTAAAAAATCAACTGAGGTTCAGTTTACTGTTTTAGTGGCTGATTAACAGTATTTACTGTAAATTTAAAACACTGATTTACTGAATTAAGTGAGCATCTTAATGTTTTGAAATAAACAGAAGCTATTGGACATTTCACGATGATAATTGTTCTAATTAACTTGGGTTTTCAGTATGACAATGAAAACCAATATTTTATTCACACCAGCAAGATTGTTGAAAAAATAATTTATGCAAAATGTATATTAGATCAATGTTCTATTTCAAATTGAAATAAAAAGTGATTTAAATAGAATTTGTAGTCAAGACCAGCGAAAAGGTTTCCTTTATGAAAAAAGTGCAATTAGCCTAATTTCTTAGAGAAATTTATGAGTCTCAGTGGTCAAAGTGCATCTTTAAAAAATTCCTAAATTAGCTGAATTATTTTATTATTCAATTGACATTTCGTGCACAATTTAAAAGATAGTTATTTAATTTTGGAGACAGATTTTGTGTGGATTCATCTGCATAGATTTTGTCCAGAAAATATTTTAATATACATAATGAAATTTGTTTTCTTCTCTGCATCACGCAGACATTCAACTATCCAATTCAGGCATCAATATATATATATATATATATATATATATATATATATATATATATATGCTTTTAATTTAATTGCAAGATTTCATTGAATTTTACAAAGAGAGAATAACGAAATTTAAAATTTAATAGCCTGTTGCAAAAATCAAATGAAAATTTCTGCTACTTATAATATGCAACAGACCGAAACAAGAATAAACCTTAATGAAGTAAGCCTTGGTTGAACGAGTGATGATATTAATGAATTAATTAATATTTGTGAATTTCAGATAAATACAAATAGGATTCTAATGAACAAGTCACGCATAATAATCAGAACCTTCGTCATTCAAAAGTACGGGCGCGGTTAAATAAAATGGGACTGATTTTACTTGAAGCACACAAACTTTATTTAAAGAGATACATCGAATATTGTATATGCTTTTCTTGTATTGTTGTATATAAAAAAGTATGGATGTGGGGAATTTAAGACGTATAACAGATAGAGGGAACCCACAACTTTAACAATTTCTACACTCGATTTTCTGGAATTATTATTATTTGTATGATATATACGAAACTATAATTTTACTTTATGTATTAATAATAACGTTCTATCAATGAAATCAAAATATTCAAGATGAGCCTGGAGAAGAACATTCAAGAACAAAATTAATACAAATGATTTGTGAGAATTGATACAAAACGCAACAGGGCCATACATTTTTGCACTCGACTTTAATACGTTACCATCGAACTGAAAAAATCTATACGCATATATAAAGATATATATATATATATATATATATATATATATATGGATTGTAAATATATAATAAATAATTTAACAGCGAATATGCAGCTTACTGATATCTTGCTCTCAAGAAAATGGTTCATTATCAGAAATATCATTTACAACTCTATAGAACCCGTGCATTGTATTTAAGCTTGTCTAATAACAACTTTTCATTTAGTTCATTCTTTAATTCAGGGTGGTTTTCGAACGATACTTTCTTGAACGATATTATTTCAATAATTCGGCCAGAGAGAATTGGCTGCCTAGTTTAATCAGAATTATAATTGTAGTTCAGCTGGATAACACTGATTGCCTAATTTTACCATCATAAGTGCAAAGGTCCATCCAAACATAAATGACAGCCGAGAAAATCTAACGTTAAAGTAATAGTGCAGCCAGACAGCATTGATTGCTGGTTTTATTAAGCATTAATTTATTAATTATGCCAGAGAGAACTCGCTGCCTATTTTAACCAGAATAATGATAGCTTTTCAGCAAGATAGCACTTATTGCCTCATTTAATCAGCATCATTTGAATAGTAAGTCCAGGCATAACTGATTGCTTGGAGCAACCATCAACACAATAAAAATGCAACCAGACAGCAATTTCTGTAACGCGGTTAGAGAGAAGTGGCTGCCTAGTTTAATTAGAATTATAATAGTAGTTCAGTCGGATAACATCGACTGCCTAATTTAACCATCATAATAGCAAAAGTCCATCTAGACATAAATAACATATGAGAAATCCCAATGTCAATATCATTGTGCAACCAGACAGCACTGATGGCTTGGTTTATTAAACATTAATTCAGTAAAGCGGTCAAAGAGAACACGCTGCCTAATAGAGCCAGACTTATAATGGAATTTCAGCCAGAAAGCACTGACCGCCTTATTTAATCGCAAAAATTGTAAAATTCCATCCAGAAATAACTGACAGACTGGAAGAAACAGCATCACAATAACAGTGCAAATAGACAGCACTGAGTGTTTAATTTATTAAAAATTAATTCAGTAGTTCGGCCAGAGTGAACCCGCTGCCTAGTATAATCCGAATTTTGATAGTAGTTTTGCCAGATATCACCGAATGATCCATTTAGTCGTCGCCATTGTAGTAGTGCGCCTAGAAATAATGGATTGCCAGGAATAACAAACATCGGAATAGGAGTGCAGCCAGACAGTATTGATTGCTGGGTTTATTTAACATTATTTAATTAATGTGGCCAGATAGAATTCGCTGCTTTGTTTAATCAGCTTTACGGTAGTAGTTTAGCCAGATATCAAGGACTGTCTCATTTAATCATTATCATTATAATAGTGTATCCAGACATAACTGACTGCCTGAAATAACCAGCATCGAAACAATTGGGCAACCCGACAACACTGATTCTTTGATTTATACAACATTATTTCAATAGTGAAGTTTAATCAGCACTATGGTAGTAGTTCAGCCAGACAGCACTGATTGCCTTATTTAATCATCTTATATATAATAGAGTTTCTAGATATAAGTGAACGTCTATAATAACCAGAATCATAATGATCGTGCAGCCAGAAAGCTCTGTTTTTTTGGTTCATTCAACATTATTTAAGTAGTTCTGTCGGAGATAATTGGCCGCCTAGCATAAACAGTATTACGTGTGTAGTTCAGCCAGACAGAATTGACTGGCTTATTTAATCATCACCATTGTAATAGTGTATCCAAACATAAATGGTTGCATATAATAAAATTTATAGTAGGATAAGGGCGTAATACCGGCCCATTCTGATGAGTCTATGGTAAACACGAAACGATTGTACACGAACTTATATTTACCTTTAATGCTATCTTTGGTTTACTCCTTTGATCATATCTAAAATAATTTTTTATTAGGTGCGCAACACCTAATATACAATTGAAAATATATTAGTTCTCCGTCACAAACAGTATCTAACTGATATATATTTAATTAAATGATGTCCTGATTAACTCGAAATGTGATAACTGATATCGATCAAAGAAAGCTTGTAGTGATTTGCTGGAATAACAGGTGCTCAGAAATATTTGTAATTCTCAATTGCCCTGAACTTTAGCATCCACTGAAATTCATCGTGTTGGTATCATGTACCGACACGGCAATTATAGTGTTAGTACCATGTACATTTTCGGCATCATTATGTCGGTATCGAGTACTGACACAATATACCTAGTATTGGTTCCCTTTACAGGCTCGAAATATATTTTATATAGTGAATTAGCTTTGAAGTACATTGTCGAAGACTTTAAATGAAGTTCGTTTCACTACTGAAGGTTTAAAGATTGGTATAGAAGATTGTAGCGTCCTATTTATCCACATTCTTCACCCAAATATATAGCGAAAAAAGAACGTATTACCGGCTCCGACTGATGAGTCGCCAATAAGCACGAAAATAATTTGCACTAGGTTATTCTTTCAATTCAGACTGTCTCTGATTTATCTTTCTGGTCATATTTGAACGAATTAGATACTAAGTGAGCAATACCTAATTCACAATTGCATATTTGATAGTTCTCTCCCAAAACAGTTTCTAACTGTTATATTGTAGGATATTTTTTTGTAATTAATGCAAGAGTCTCTGCGAGCTAGTTTTTTTAGAATAGAATAAATAGAATAGAATATCTTATTTGGATTCAAACCACACATATTCCATCAAATAATAAAATTAGAAATTGTACAATATATAATAAAAAATTATCACATCACAATAATTGTGCAATTAATATCATGTAGATAGGTATATCTCACTAGTTTTACAATACAATATATCAATATCAGAAAGTTCGACTGAAAAGAATAATATATACATCATCAAATTAGGAACAATTAAGGTATAATTCGAGTGTAACATTATGCAAAAATTGAGAACCATGACTAGCAATTGATTGTATGTAATATTAACTAATTTGAAGAAATAGTGCATAACATTTCAATTATAATAATACAAAACTTGGAAATAAAATCTCAAGAAAATCTGTTTCCGATAATAATTATCCTTGTCTTTTATTCAACCATGAGAAAGTATTATCATAATCAAAAAAATAAAAAATATCAGCAGGATTGCAGACTTTTTCAAGTTCAGTAGATAAAGTTTTAAAAGACATCTTAGATGGAGGCATTTCTCTAAGCCCCTTGGGTAATAGGTTATAAATTTTGTAGATTTTCGAGAAAGAGAATAACTTGCTCGCTACATTCCCCACCAAAGGAGGAGATATTGCCAAATGTCCAGATCTAGTTCCAACTTCATGACTCTTTCTTATCGGAGTCATATAGGCACCAGTCCACTGGTTCAAATGGAAAACTTTTATACAATAACACATCCTCCGAAACCACAGAGATTGCAATGACACAAACTGTAATCTAGAGTCGTATATAGTGCAAGAAATAGGACTAATATGTTTCACAACCTTTCTTTGTACAGCTTCTATCTTATTAGACAAACCCTTTTTTAATGGATTCCAAGTAGGACAGCATATTCTAGTATTGGTCTAATCCATATTATATACATTTGAAGTTTTATATCATTTGATAAGATATTTCGATTTATTAGTGCCCATCTTTTCTGTTTAGTGAGTTTTTGCCCTCCTACCTGGCAGCTGTTATTACGATCGGCGTTCATGTTTAATCCCTGGCCCTTTCCCAAAGGGTGATGTGAGAATGTAGGGGACTTTTGCGAGATTTATTATTCCCCACATTAGTTTGGTAGCGGCTGTGGAGATCCGTGCACATGATTAATCCCCGGCTTTTTCCCGATGTGTGATGAGAGAAGGCCAATGCGAATGATCACATATGTATTGTAAAAAACACCGCGTGTGGAATCATAAGTAATCCAAATTGACCGTGCTCTAGACGGCAATAAAATTACATTTTAACACAAATGAATGTCTTAAACACCAGTCACAGTCAAACTAAATTGTCCGTACTCTTGACGGCAAAAATAAGAACATTGTTCACAAAGATGAATGTCTTCTGCACAAGTCACAGTTAAACAAAATTGTCCATGTACTAGATGGTAGCAAAACGAACGCTGTTTATAAAGTAGCATATTTTGCACACAAGCAATTATTCTTTTATAAATGTCTGAATTGAAATGAATATATGCAACCGATTGAAAATAAATGCTGATATGAACATAGTCACTATTAAAAGTTGTCACTGAAAATTCGTGTAAAGACTTCAATGATAGAAATTCACAAATAATTAGTTCACTGTTTGCTATGTTTTTAACTAATGTCATTATAATAATCCATTGTTCTCTGAAATTCGGGTAGGCATAGTTAAATGTGAACAGTAGATCTCTTGCATAAACTGCGAATAATCCAACTGAGCAAAATAAATCCACTGTGACACTATAATCCACCGCATGTTCCATGCGTTTTGCGCGCAGGTGAGTATATTTAATAAGCAACCCTATTAATTACAAATAAAATTGCAGTTCAAGAAATCTCAATTAAAACTGCTTGAAAGAAACAGAGATTGTTTCTAAAATTACAGTAAAGAGAAATATTGTGTAAGAACCGAGTTAGATTATTTGACCTTAAAGAGCACTGTATTTGTCAAAATCGAACATCGTTTGGTTGTAACGCGGAGCCACGTGTTACAAGAAAACTCAGACATAAAGCCATTGTTTTATTGAACACAATGTTGCAAAGCAAAGATAAAAATCGTAAAAAAGTAGTCCCAATAAGCAAAAAATATAAATCCAAGTTTTGCGTTGTCACAAAAATCCACTGTATGCTAGATTTTGAGTGTTGAATCACATAAATCCACTGAACTGTAGGGTTTCGGATAAATGATTGATAAATACACAAAATATAAATCCTAAAAGCCATAGTTGTGGTTATGTAAGAATGGTTAAAGCACACTAAATATGTAAAACCTGATAGTCTTGGCAGAGTAGTTAATAATTGTATTTAAAGGCTTTAAATACACAGAGTATATAAATCCAGAATGCCTTAGCATAGTGGTTGATAGTCAGGTGTAAATGGAGAAACACATAAAATATATAAATCCTGGCTTTGAGCTTTAAGTTATATGAATCCACTGTATGTTACCGGCGTATTGCGCTCGGGTGTGTTTCATTTTTAAACAAAACCCTATTAATTACAATTAAACTTGCGGTTCAAGAAATCTTAATTAAAGCTGCTTGAAACTGACAGAGATTGTTTCTAAAATCACAATTATGAGAAATATTGCGTAGAACCAGAATTATCATATGTGACCTTAAAGAGAACTATATTTGTCAAAATTGAACTTCGTTGGGTTGTAACGAGGAGCCGCGTGTTACAATATATCATAATTTATTATTGAAGCTAGATAGATCCGAAACTGGGGTTCAGTGATTATCATTGTATTATTGAAGTCAGACAGCGCCAAATTTCTGGTTCATTCATCATTTTTATATTTGTGTTGCTGGTTTAAACATTATAATTGCAATATTTCGGACAGACAGCAGTGCATGATTGGTCTATTAATCAATTATGAAATGTGCAGGTACGCAGCACCGTTTGCCTGACCTAATATTAATCATTGTTTTATGTAGCTAGACGGGACTTACTGATTGGATTATACATAGTTAGAAAAAACAGAGTGCCAGGGATTATAATCATTAATATACTAAGGCAACAAAAATGCACGCACTGCATATTATGATCATCGCCATTGATCAAGTGCAACGAGACAACAATGGATGAATGGTTCAGTCATCATTTTGCTATTAATTCAGCTAAAAACGTATGACTGACCGCTCAATTAGAAAAAATTGGCAGTCTGATTTAATACTCACAATTATAAAAGTAAACCTAGACAACACCGACTGCCTTGTTTCAAAATAATTGTTTGCGCGAGTGGTGGTAACACTTCTTTAAATCAAGTTTGCGAGCTTGAAGTAAGCACCAATCCCATTGTATTTAAACAGTCGTCGAACAACATTACAAAACTACCGCCAGGCGCAACGCACTGATGCGTTTTGACCTTCCTTGATCATCATCAG
>JAQBSW010009024.1:0-30887 GCA_029291075.1 Eudiplozoon nipponicum | reverse complement strand
CAAAGTATTTCTAAGTTGCCTTTACTAATACAGAAAATGACCAAACTTTAAATCACACATGACATTATGTAGTGTTTAATGGTAATAACTGTCAAATGCTACTGTTTTTTAACATTTTTTTGTGAAGGCTGGAAAGCTCGTCGGTTCAAGACGTTGTGCCTGGGGCCCAGCTTATTGGTGTTCCTCGTTGAAGACCGCTAATGAATGTGGCGCTCATGAACATTGCCTGCGCAGTGTGTGGAAGACGGTTCCATTGAAGTGAAATCTGACTGAAACTTTTCGCCCTCGGACTCCAGTGACTAATACAATATTATTGCTTTGTTTTTGTAGACAACGAATTCTTATTTTGAAGGACTCGGTGCATGCTGTTTGCTTGATATTTGATGAACTAGTTTTACCAAACAACTATAAATGTTTGAGTTAAAGAAGTAGAAATTGGATCAACGTTTATCATCTGCAATCCGTTAAATAAACTAAGTCATTTATCATCATAGTAGAAAAATATTGGATTATATATATGCAAGTTTAAGATAAAAGTAGCTATAGTTGCTTTCAATTGTGTTGCATTCCTAGTAGTAGACGAGTAAAGAAAACCTCTCATCTTCATTCCTATTTCATTGCTCACAAACTGTTTTGGCTGGTTTTACGAAACAACTACGCGTTTTAATTTATTGCCAAGTTCTATTTATGAGAATTTGCTATTCTTTTCTTGGCTAATTTAAGTAGATTTGTTATAGTGAAGAGATCATCTTGATAATATTTCACATCTTATTTTGTTGTTCGCTCTAATTCTTCACCAGTTCCTCTGCTAAACAGTTTCCTACCTAGGTAGCACCTTGTAAGTAAATCCTGATTTTATTACGCGGAAACTTCTGATTTTCCGCCTGCCTGGTACTGATAGACGCGAAATTTGCTCAACACGCTGAACTTTTGTTGTCATCTAACTACTGGTGATGCTCCAATTGTATTTTATTTCAAGTAATATTTTTCAAAAAAATGTGAATATCTTTCATATAGTTCTTTCCAAAGCGGCTGTTTCCTTTAACGTGATCGTAGATAGCGAAAAAGGTAAACTTTTTTGTCCTCATAAACCGAACACAGCAAATGTGCCTTTATATTTTTAACTGTTGTTTTTTTCATGCTAAAAATACAATTTATGCTCTTTTTTAAGCGTCTAATTGGTACATTAGTCGATTTATTTTGCTATGGGTTTTCCGACATTATTTCATTTAGGGAGAAAAGCTTTTATAACTGTTTTACCGTTATTTTCATGTGGTCACTCTCATTTTATAAAGCTGTTTTTGTTTATTCAATTTAAATATAATTCGCTTTTTATTACAAAATAATTCTATGGTTGTTTACTAACTTTACTACATGACCAGTTCTTTAACATGATCGTCATCATCATCATCATCATGCACAGCCATACAAAAGCCAGTGGTAACTAATGAGAGAAACAAAAAACAAGAATTTTGTTATAAGTAACGACAGGAGAAACAAGTTATGCACACAAATTATTAGTGAGATTTATGGGAGAGAGAGAACCTAGTTACTACGAGTTTATTTATATAAATAACAAACAAATCAAACCCCTACACAACACCATTATGGCTAAGTCAGCATTTCGGCAAGGCAACATCGGTAATACAGCTGTTGCCTTGACTTAATGCTGACTATGAACGATACAAATTATGTTGAGTTCTTTATATAAATATATAAAAATTTATATCATATGCGAGTTGTAAACAAATAGTAGATCGCCCATTCCTAATGACAGAGATTTTTTTACCTTAGATCTTTTGTCGGCCAAAACTGACCATTCGGTAGCCAAAGTTATCTTCAGCAGAAGAGACTTGTCTTTGCGTCTAGCACGCTTGCTCACATTCCGTCACTTCCCATCGAATACTGCCGTACTGTGCAGTTAAACTGAACTCTGTTTAATATGAAACGGTATAGAAGCTGTATATCATTAAACCAGACAAGATTCACGCTATCATTACCAAACTGATTAACTTATGTCTTCTGAACATCAGACCGGTAATCTCTATGGCGATAGGCAGGGATATTTTATTGCTGACGTCGCCCTTACTCAAGGCTGGCTTAACCTAGATTGTATTTTATTAGGGGTGTAGGTCGTCTTGTTTCTGTGGCTTATCAAGTTTGGTATCTCTATTTGTACTAGGCCCTTCTCTTCATTAACAATTTTGTCACTAAAATTATTCGTTATGTCATTACTATCATCTTTATCTCATGGTTTTGTGACAGTAAAGGATCAGTTATTTGTTGCTTTAGTACTGTTATCGATGATGATGATATTTATGGAATAAATAAATTTATTTGAATTCTAATGGCAGGATACTGATTATATATGTTGTCTGAATAAATTAAATGTTGCGTCAGGTTGCAAAGGTAATTTATCCTCTAGACCAATTATGTTTTTACTTGTAACATTTTAAGTACTGCCGCGGCTCGAATCTGGCCGTATTTGTTTCGGACGAACGCAAAAATTGTCTCCATCAGACTGCCTGCTGAAGCGCAAATTTTAGATTGAATGATACACAACGTTGCGGAGATGCCCTCTAGTGAATTAGCTCCTGAGACGCAATTTTGGAGTAGATTTATATTCGCATTAAAATTGAGAACGCTCAGATTAAATGAAAAGATAGAGGAAATTGTCTTTAGTTGACGTTCTGCTGAGGCGCGTGTTTTGAATTAATTGAATCCCGCGACAACTCTTTGAATTTTAAAAGGTAAACGCGCAATGGAGACTGTCTCTAATAGTTTTTCGAGTTAATTGGAACTCATATGAATTAGAAGGTATGAAGTAAACCGAAAACGTAATGAAGATAGTCTAGTAGAATAACACTTTAGGCGCATATTTTCAGTGTATTGATACTTTCTAAAACCATGAGAATGTGTGAGGTCAAGAAAAAACTTGGACAATATCGCTAATGGATTATTTACAGATGCGATAACAGAGAATGTAGAAAGCCAAACAGAAATATGATGCAGATAGTCTCAAGTGGATTAAATACTGGGGTGCACTTCTTGAATGAATTTAAACTCGTGATAATGATGTAAAGTAAAAAGGTTAATTAACTGACGGTGGAGTTTATTTCAAGTATTTAAGGCCCAATTTTAAAATAATTGATGCTCGCCATATAATTTAGAATATTCAAAGGCAATCTCAAACGTATTGGAAATTGTCTCTATTTGCCAAACTCCTGATGCTAACATTTAGAATTAATTGACAACAACCATAAAATCAAGTATGTTCAAAGGTGAATGTAAAAGTTTCGCAGATGGTCTCTGATGCTCCTGAGGCGCGTTTTTGTATTGAACTAAATCCTACAACAGCACGGAGAATGACGAAAGGTAAATGCAGACGTAGATAATATTGTCTCAAACGTTTAGTTACTTTGGTGACATTTTGAATGAATTGACACTCGCGATAAAACCGATAATATACAAATGCAAACCAAACGTGGTGAAGATTTAACAAAAATTGAATGCGCGGGTGGTGGTAACATTTCTTTAAATCAAGTTTGCGAGCTTGAAGTAAACACCAATCCCATTGTATTTAGCCAGTCATCGAACAACAACAAAACTACCGCCAGCCGCAACGCACTGACGCGTTTCGACCTTCCATGATCATCATATGAGTACGACCGCAAACTGACTATCGAGGGTCAAACCACGGTAGTTCTGTTATGTTGTTCGACGACTGGTTAGATACAATGGGATTGGTGTTTACTTCAAGCTCGAAAACTTATTATTATGGGAAATTTCATTGGTTGTTTGTGAACTCTGCACTTCCGCGCAAAAATTAATAATTCTTTTTTCTTTTTATGATTTTTAAGTTCATGAAGCTGCAATTTGACAGCGATATACTCATATATCTTGTCCATATTCCTTTACCGTCGACACTTTGGCACTGTGGCTTCTATTTTTTGTAACATAGTTTTTATAGCAAAATTTCGGTGGCTGTTTGTGCATTCCTACCTTTCGCTTAAAAATTAAGTGTTCTTCTTTCTTTTTAGTTCCTGAATCTACAATCTGACTGTTTGCTTATTCTTCCCTTCCGCGTAAAAATTCAGTGTTCTTTTTTCTTTTGCGCATTCTTCCCTTCCGCTAAAAAATTCAGTGTTCTTTTTTCTTTTGTGCATTCTTCCCTTCCGCGAAAAAATTCAGTGTTCTTTTTTCTGTTTATGTCTGTTTACTTCTTGAATCTGCAGTCTGACAGCCGCGTGCTCATATTTCTTATCCACGTTCCATTATCGTGGACACTTGGCCACTGTCGCTTATATTGTATGAAACACTATTTTTATGGGAAATTGCATTGGTTGATTGTGCTCTCTGCACTTCTTTTTATGATTGGTTCTTGAAGCTGCAATTTGACAGCGACATGCTGAGATTTCTTGCCCATATTCCATTACCGTGAGTACTTCGGCACTGTCGGTTCTATTGTATCGGAAAATATTTTTATGGAAATTGTCAGTGGTTATTTGTGTATTCTGCACTTCTACGTCAGAATTACGGACGGTCCTTTTTCTCAAGTCTTTCTAGTACTTAAAGCCGCAATTTGACAGCGACATGCTCAGATTTTCTATCCACTTGCCATTATCGTGGTCACTGCGGCACTGTCGCTTCTATTGTACGAAAGGATAATTTTATGGAAAATTTCAGTGGCTCTTTGCGCACTTTCCACATGCGAGTTCGTTTTTCCTTTTATGATTGCTTAGTTCTTGTATCAGCTGTGACTTCGACATTCTCAGATTTCTCATCCACATTCCATTACCGTGAATACTTCGGCACTGCCGCTTCAATTGTTTGGGGAAATATGTTTTTGGTAATTTTCAGTGATTATTTGTTCATTTTGCACTTCCTCGTCAGAATTAAGGACGGTCCTTCTTCTCAAGTCTGTGTAGTATTTAAAGATACAATTTGACAGCGACATGCTCAGATTTCTTGTCCATATTCCATTATCGTGGATGCTTGGGCACTGTCGCTTATATTGTATGAACTAGTATAATTATGGGAAATTACATTGGTTTTTATGATTTTTTAGTTCTTGAAGCTGCAATTTGACAGCGACATGCTCATATATCTTGTCCATATTCCTTAACCGGCGACACTTTGGCACTGTGGCTTCTATTATTTGTAACATAATTTTTATAGTAAATTTCAGTGGCTGTTTGTGCATTCCTACCGTTCGCTTAAATATTGAATGTTCTTCATTCTATTTATGTCTGTTTAGTTCCTGAATCTACAATCTGACTGTTTGCTTATTCTTCCCTTCCGCATAAAAATGCAGTGTTCATTTTTCTTTTGTACATTCTTCCTTTCTGCGGAAAAATTCAGTGTTCTTTTTTCTGTTTATGTCTGTTTAGTTCTTGAATCTGCAGTCTGACAGCCACATGCTAATATTTCTTATCCACGTTACATAATCGTGGACACTTCGGCACAGTCATTTATATTGTCTGTATAATTCTGGAATCTACACTATAACAGGACATGCTCAGTTTTCTAATGCACATTCTATTACCGTGAATACTTCGCCACTTCCCGATTCTATTGTATCGGAAAATATTTTTATGGAAATTCTCAGTTTAGTTCTTGAATCCGCAATGTGACTTAGACATTCTCAGGTTTCTCATCCACTTTCCATTACAGTGAATACTTAGGCACTGCCGCTTCTATTGTTTGGGAAAATATTTTTATGAATATTGTCAGTGGTTATTTGTGCATTCTGCACTTCCTCGTCTGAATTATTGACAGTACTTTTTCTCAAGTCTGTCTAGTACTTAAAGCTGCAATTTGACAGCGACATGCTCAGATTCCTTTTCCATATTCCATTATCGTGGATGCTTGGGCGCTGTCGCTTATATTGTATGAACTAGTATAATTATGGGAAATTACATTGGTTTTTATGATTTTTTAGTTCTTGAAACTGCAATTTGACAGCGACATGCTCATATATCTTGTCAATATTCCTTAACCGGCGACACTTTGGCACTGTGGCTTCTATTATTTGTAACATTATTTTTATAGTAAATTTCAATGGCTGTTTGTGCATTCCTACCGTTCGCTTAAATATTGAATGTTCTTCATTCTATTTATGTCTGTTTAGTATATGAATCTACAATCTGACTGTTTGCTTATTCTTACCTTACGCGTAAAAATAGTGCTCTTTTTTCTGTTTATGTCTGTTTAGTTCTTGAATCTGCAGTCTGACAGTCACATGCTAATATTTCTTATCCACGTTACATAATCGTGGACACTTCGGCACAGTCATTTATATTGTCTGTATAATTCTGGAATCTACACTATAACAGGACATGCTCAGTTTTCTAATGCACATTCTATTACCGTGAATACTTCGCCACTGTCGATTCTATTGTATCGGAAAATATTTTTATGGAAATTGTCAGTTTAGTTCTTGAATCCGCAATGTGACTTAGACATTCTCAGGTTTCTCATCCACTTTCCATTACAGTGAATACTTAGGCACTGCCGCTTCTATTGTTTGGGAAAATATTTTTATGAATATTGTCAGTGGTTATTTGTGCATTCTGCACTTCCTCGTCTGAATTATTGACAGTACTTTTTCTCAAGTCTGTCTAGTACTTAAAGCTGCAATTTGACAGCGACATGCTCAGATTTCTTATCCACATTCCATTATCGTGGATGCTTGGGCAGTGTCGCTTATGTTGTATGAAACAGTATAATTATGGGAAATTACATCTCTTGTTTGTGAACTGCACTTCCGCGCAAAAATCAAGAATTCTTTATTTTTATGATTTGTTAGTTCTTGAAGCTGCAATTTGACAACGACATCCTCCTATATCTTGTCCATATTCCTTTACCGTCGACACTTTGGCACTGTGGCTTCTATTGTTTGTAACATATTTTTTATAGTAAATTTCAGTGGCTGTTTGTACATTCCTACCGTTCGCTTAAAAATTAAATGTTCTTCTTTCTATTTATGTCTGTTTAGTTCCTGAATCTACAATCTGACTGTTTGCTTTTTCTTCCTTTCTGCGGAAAAATTCAGTGTTCTTTTTTTTGTTTATGTCTGTTTAGTTCTTGAATCTGCAGTCTGACAGTCACATATTTCTTATTCACGGCTGCATACGACCTACCCAGCGTAGATTGACCCACAGCAACGTCCACCAGTCCGCGCTGCTTCAGCTCCGTCTGCAGAAAAATTAGTGAGAAATATAACTCTTTAAAATACTATTATAAAAAGAATTGCTATTTAAATTAAAATTTATACTACATGCGACTTATCCAGCGTAGAATGGCCCAGCGCAACGTCCACCAGGCGGCACACCTCCACCGGCTGCATACGACCTACCCAGCGTAGCATGACCCACAGCAACGTCTACCAGTCGGCAAACCTCGAGCTCCGTCTGTAGAAAATTTAGTGAGAAATATAACTCATTAAAAAATTATTATAAAAAGAATTGGTACATAAATTAAAAATTATACTTCATGCGACTTATCCAGCGTAGAATGGCCCAGCGCAACGTCCACCAGGCGGCACACCGCCACCTCCGTCTGCATGCGACCTACCCAGCGTAGAATGACCCACAGCAGCGTCCACCAGTCCGCGCACCTCCAGCTCCGTCTGTAGAAACAGTGAAAAATATAACTGAATAAAATATTATTATAAAAAGAATTGCTACATAAATTAAAAATTTATACTACATGCGGCTTATCCAGCGTAGAATGGCCCAGCGCAACGTCCACCGGGCGGCACACCGCCACCTCCGTCTGCATGCGGCCTACCCAGCGTAGAATGACCCACAGCAACGTCCACCAGTCCGCGCACCTCCAGCTCCGTCTGTAGAAACATTAGTGAAAAATATATCCAACAAATATTATTATAAAAGAATTGCTACATAAATTAAAAATTTATACTATGTGCGGCTTATCCAGCGTAGAATGGCCCAGCGCAACGCCGTCCACCAGGCGGCACACCGCCACCTCCGTCTGCATGTGGCCTACCCAGCGTAAAATGACCCACAGCAACGTCCACCAGTCCGCGCACCTGCAGCTCCGTCTGTAGAAAAAGTAGTAAGAAATAAAACTCATTAAAATATTATTATAAAAAGAATTGCTACATAAATTAAAAATTATACTACATGCGACTTATCCAGCGTAGAATGGCCCAGCCGAACGTCCACCAGGCGGCGCAACTCCAGCTCCATCTGTTAGAAAAATTAGTGAGAAATATAACTCATTAAAATATTATTATAAAAAGAATTGCTCCAGAATTTAAAAAGTATAATCCTGACGACCTACTCGGCGTAGACTGGCCCAGCGCAACGTCCACCAAGCGGCGCATCTCCAGCTCCGTCTGTAGAAAAATTTATGAAAAATATTACTCATTAAAGTTGGGGTTATGGCTTGGTTTAGGGTAAGGGTAAGGGTAAGGGTAAGGGTAAGGGTAAGGGTAAGGGTAAGGGTTAATGTTAGTGTTAGTGTTAGTGTTAGTGTTAGTGTTAGTGTTAGTGTTAGTGTTAGTGTTAGTGTTAATGTTAGTGTTAGTGTTAGTGTTAGTGTTAGTGTTAGTGTTAGTGTTAGTGTTAGTGTTAGTGTTAGTGTTAGTGTTAGTGTTAGTGTTAGTGTTAGTGTTAGTGTTAGTGTTAGTGTTAGTGTTAGTGTTAGTGTTAGTGTTAGTGTTAGTGTTAGTGTTAGTGCTAGTGTTAGTGTTAGTGTTAGTGTTAGTGTTAGTGTTAGTGTTAGTGTTAGTGTTAGTGTTAGTGTTAGTGTTAGTGTTAGTGTTAGTGTTAGTGTTAGTGTTAGTGTTAGTGTTAGTGTTAGTGTTAGTGTTAGTGTTAGTGTTAGTGTTAGTGTTAGGGTTAGGGTTAGTGTTAGTGTTAGTGTTAGTGTTAGTGTTAGTGTTAGTGTTAGTGTTAGTGTTAGTGTTAGTGTTAGTGTTAGTGTTAGTGTTAGTGTTAGTGTTAGTGTTAGTGTTAGTGTTAGTGTTAGTGTTAGTGTTAGTGTTAGTGTTAGTGTTAGTGATAGTGTTAGTGTTAGTGTTAGTGTTAGTGTTAGTGTTAGTGTTAGTGTTAGTGTTAGTGTTAGTGTTAGTGTTAGTGTTAGTGTTAGTGTTAGTGTTAGTGTTAGTGTTAGTGTTAGTGTTAGTGTTAGTGTTAGTGTTAGTGTTAGTGTTAGTGTTAGTGTTAGTGTTAGTGTTAGTGTTAGTGTTAGTGTTAGTGTTAATGTTAGTGTTAGTGTTAGTGTTAGTGTTAGTGTTAGTGTTAGTGTTAGTGTTAGTGTTAGTAAAGAAGTGTTATGTTGGGGTGCGAGTTTTAATGTTGCGTTAGTGTTAGTGTTTTGTTAGAGTTAAGTTTTAGCGTTAGTGTTGAAGTGCTAGGAGTTAGTGCTTAGCGTTAGTGTTAGTGTTAGCGTTAGGTTAGCGTTAGTGTTAGTGTTAGTGTTGGGGTGTTAGTGTTAGCGTTAGCATTAGCCTTTATGTTAGCGTTAGTGATAAAGTGTTAGTGGCAGGGTTAGGTTAGGGCTAGGGTTAGCCATTATCAGGTTAGGTTTAGGTTAGGTCAGGGCTAGCGCTAGGTTAGGCCAGGCAAGCCGCGGTGCCAAGCTGCGGGTAAAGCTGTGCTGTAGTTAGGGCTAGGGGTTATGGTTAGGGTTAGGGTTAGGGTGAGGGTTAGTGTTAGGGTAGACTGGCCCAGCGCAACGTCCACCAGGCAGCGCATCTCCAGCTTCGCTTGTAGAAAAATATCTGAGAAATATAATTTATTAAAATAAAATTTTCAAAACTATTGCTACATAAAATAAAAAGAAAAAAACTGAGAAACAACCCGATGTAAGCTGAAAACATTGCAACAACCCAACGCAGGCGGCGGCGCACCTCCAGCTTCGCCAGTAGAAAAATAACTGAGAAAAATAACTCATTAAAATAATATTAGGAAAACTATTGCTACATAAAATAAAAAGGACAAAACTGGGAAACTACCCGATATAAGCGGAAACACTGCAAAAACCCGACGTAGGTAGCGGCGCACCCCCAGCTTCGCCTCTAGAAAAAAAACAGAAATATAATTTATGAAAATAAAATTTTGAAAACTAATTGTGATGATGAAGATGTTGATGAATGATAATGATGATGAAGCAATATTATGATGGTAATTGTGATGAAGATGATGATGATGATGATGATGATGATGATGTTAGTTGTGATGATGGTTATCAACATGATGATGGTAGTTGTGGTTATGATAATGATAATTAAGCAAGATGTTGATGGCTATTGTGATGATGAAGATGAAGATGATGATGATGGTAGTTGTGATGATGATGAAGATGATAATGATGAAGCAAGATGATGGTAATTGTGATGAAGATTATGATGATGGTAGCTGTGATGATGAAGATAAAGATGATGATGATGAAGATAAAGATGATGATGATGGTAGTTGTGATAATGGTGATCAACATGATGATGGTAATTGTGATGATGATGATGATGAAGCAAGATGATGATGGTAATTGTGATGATGAAGATGAAGGTGACGATGATGATGGTAGTTATGATGATGATAATGATGGTAGTTGTGATGATAACAATGATAATGATGATGAAGCAAGATGATGATGGTAATTGGGATGATGAAGATGATGATAATGATAATGATGATGAAGGAGGATGATGATCGTAATTGTATTGATGAGGATTAAAATGATGATGGTAGTTGTGATGATGATGGTGACGATGGTGGTTGTTGTGATGATGATAATGACAATGATGATGAAGCAAGATGATGATGGTAATGGTGATGATGAAAATGATGATGATGCTAGTTGTGATTGTGATGATAATGATAATAATAATGAAGGAAAATGACGATGGTAATTCTGATGATGAAGATTAAGATGATGATGAAGATGCTGGTTGTGATGATGATGATAATGGTTTTTGTGATGATGATGATACTAATGATGAAAAAAGATGATTATGGTAATTGTGATGATGAGGATGAAAATGATGATGGTAATTCTGATGATGACGATGATGGTGGTTGTGATGAGGATGATGATGGTAGTTGTGATGATGATGATGATAATGATGATGAAGCAAGATGATGATGGTAATTGTGATGATGGTAGTTGTGATAATGTAGGTGAAGATGATGATGATGGTAGTTGTGATGATGATGATGGTGCTAGTTGTAACGATGATAATGATAATTGTGATGATGGTATTTGTGATAATGTAGGTGAAGATGATGATGATGGTAGTTGTGATGATGATGATGGTGCTAGTTGTAACGATGATTATGATAATGGTGAAGATGAAGCAAGATTATGATGGTAATTGTGATGCTGAGGATGATGATAATGATAATGATGATGAAGCAAGATGATGATGGTAATCGTGGTGATGAAGATGATGATGATGGTAGTTGTGATGATGATGATCGTAGTTGTGATGATGAAGACGAAGAAGATGATGATAATGGTAGATGTGATGATGATGATCAAGATGATGATGATGGTAGTTGTGATGATAATAATAATAACGATGATGAAGCAAGATGATGATGGTCATTGTGATGATGAAGATGAAGATAATGATGACGATGGTAGTTGTGATGATGATGATCAAGATGATGATGATGGTAGTTGTGATGATGATAATGATAATGATGATGATGCAAGATGATGATGGTAATTGTGATGATGAAGCAATATGATGATGGTAATTGTGATGATGAGTATGAAGATGATGATGACGACGATGCTAGATGTGATGATGATAATAATAATGATGATGAAGCAAGATGATGATGGTAATTTTGATGATGAAGATGAAGATGATGATGATGATGGTAGTTGTGATGATGATGATGAAGATGATGATGATGGTAGTTGTGATGATGATAATGATTATGATGATGAAGCAAGATGATGATGGTAATTGTGATGATGAAAATGATGATGATGGTAGTTGTGATGATGATGATGATTATGATAATGATGATGAAGCAAGATGATGATAGTAATTGTGATGATTAAAATGAAGATGATGATGATGATGATGATGATGGTAGTCATGATGATGTTGATGATGGTTTTTGTGATTGTGATGATGCTGATGATAGTTGTGATGATGATAATCATAACGATGATGAAGCAAGATAATTATGGCAATTGTGATGATGATGATAATGATAATGATGATGATGATGATGATGATGATGAAAATGATGATGATGGTAGTTTTGGTGATGATGATGATGAAAAAAAAAAAAAAAAAAAAAAAATAAAATAATAAAAATAAAATAAAATAATAATAATAATAATATATAAATAAAAATAATATAATAATAAATAATAATAATGATGATGTTGGTAGTTGTGATTATGATAATGATAATGAAGCAAGATGATGATGGTAATTATGATGAAAATGATGATGATGATGAATCAAAATGATGATTTTAATTGTGATGATAATTGTGGTACTCCTGATGATGATAATGATAATGACGATGGTGGTAATAGTGATGATGAAAATGATGATGATGGTAGTTTTGGTGATGATGATGATGATGACGATGATGCTAGTTGTGATGATGATAATGATAACAAAGCAAGATGATGATGGTAATTGTGATGATGAAGATGAAGATGATGATGACGATGGTAGTTGTGATGATGATAATGATAATGATGATGGTAATTGTGATGATGAAGATGAAGATGATGATGATGATGGTAGTTGTGATGATGATGATGATGATGATGATGATGATGGTAGTTGTGATGATGATAATGATAATGATGATGAAGCAAGATGATGATGGTAATTGTGATGATGAAGCAAGATGATGGCGGTAATGGTGATGATGAATATGAAGATGATGATGACGACGATGGTAGTTGTGATGATGATAATGATAATGATGATGAAGCAAGATGATGATGGTAATTTTGATGATGAAAACGAATATGATGATGATGATGGTAGTTGTGATGATGATGATCAAGATGATGATAATGGTAATTGTGATGATGATAATGATGATGATGGTAGTTGTGATGATGATAATGATAATGATGATGAAGCAAGATGATGATGGTAATTGTGATGATGATAATGATAATGATGATGAAGCAAGATGATGATGGTAATTGTGATGATGATGATGATGATGATGATGATGATGATGATGATGATGATGATGATATTGATGATGATGATGATGATGATGATGATGATGATGATGATGATGATGATGATGATGATGATGATGATGATGAACCAAGATGATGATGGTGTTGTGATGATGATGATGATGATAATGATAATGATGATGAAGCAAGATGATGGTAATTGTGATGATGAAAATGAAGATGATGATGATGGTATTCATGATGATGTTGATGATGGTTGTTGTGATGATGATGATGATGGTGATGATAGTCGCGATAATGATAATGATAACGATGATGAAGCAATATAATGATGGTAATTGTGATGAGGATGATGATGGTAGTTGTGATGATGATAATGATATTGGAGCAAGATTATGATGTTAATTATGATGATAATGAAGCAAGATGATGATGGTAAAAGTGATAATGATGAATATGATGGAGTTGTTGGTAATTGTGATGATAATGGTGATGGTAGTTGTGATTATGATAATGATAATGGTGATGAAGCAATATCTCTACGGTAATTATGATGATGAAGATGATGATGATGATGATGGTAGTTGTGATGATGATAATGATAATGATGATGAAGCAAGATGATGATGGTAATTGTGATGATAAAGATAAAGAAGATGGTGATCAGAATGGAAGTTGTGATGATGATGATCAAGGTGATTATGATGGTTGTTGTGATAATGATAATGATAATGATGGTGAAGTAAGATTATGATGGTAAATGTGATGATGAAGATGATGGTAATGATAATGATGGTGAAGCAATATGATGATGGCAATTGTGATGATGAGGATGAAGATGATGATTGTGGTTGTAATGATGAGGATGATGATGGTATTTGTGATGATGATGATGATGATGATGATGATGATGATGATGATGATGATGATGATGATGATGATGATGATGATGATGATGATGATGATGATGATGATGATGATTACGATGATGATGTTGATGATGATGATGATGATGATGATGATGATGATGATGATGATGATGATGATGGTAGTTGTGATGATGATAATGATAATGATGATGAAGCAAGATGATGGTAATTGTGATGATGATGATGATGATGATGATGATACATGATGATGGTAATTGTGATGATGAAGATGAAGACGATGATGGTAGTTATGATGATGAAGCAAGATGATGGTAATTGTGATGAAAATAAAGACGATGGTAATGATGGCAGTCATGATGATTTTGATGATGGTTGTTGTGATGATAATGAGGATGATGATGGTAGTTGTGATGATAATAATGATAATGATGATGGTAATTGTGATGATTATGATGATGGCAGTTTTGATGATGATAATGATAATGAAGCAAGAGGACGATGGTAATTATGAAGATGATGAAGCAAGATGGTGATGCTAATTGTGATGATGATGATGAAGATGATGATGACGATGGTAGTTGTGATGATGATGATGAGGATAATAGTTGTGATGATGAAGCAAGATCATGATGGTAATTGTGATGATGAACATGATGAACAGGGAATATTCTATTAGGTGATAGTGTATGACCGCTATCTGTCACATCGGTTAGTGCAAAAAGGCTGTTATTCGGAAGAATAATTTGAGTAAATTCACGGAATATTCTATTAGGAATTTATGTATGACCGCCGTGTGTTAGTTCGGTTAGTGCAAAATTGCTGTTATTCGGCAGAATTAAACGAACATTGGTTGCGCGGGTGATGATAACAATTATTATAATCAAGGTTGCGGTCTTGATATAAACACCTGACCCATTAATTACTTACATATGTCAGTATAAACTAAGAAGTGTATAGTGTAGAAAAGGCAATTCATCCAGTAGACCGGTTTCGTCCTTATTGGGAACTCATCAATTACTGGCCAGAATTTACCGCGGACAGGATACGAACCTGGGCACGTCTGCTTCGGAATCTGGTGCTCTAACCCCTGAGCTATCCTGCCGCACACTACACTACACACAATTTTCAGTTATATACTAACTAATGTAATTTGGTTAGTCAATTTTTTCCTTTAGGTGGAGCTCATATGGCATCCATTTAGACCCAAAGTTCCAACTAACCATGCCCAATCTCTCATTACTGAACAGACACCACATTACATGGGGAAGTGGTATTGAAATGAACATTTATATAATTAAACGAACATTGGTTACGCGGGTGGTGATAACAATTATTATAATCAAGGTTGCGGTCTTGATATAAACACCTGACCCATTAATTACTTACAATGTCAGTATAAACTAAGAATTGTATAGTGTAGAAAAGGCAATTCATCCAGTAGACCGGTTTCGTCCTTATTGGGAACTCATCAAGTACTGGCCAGAATTTGCCGCGGACAGGATACGAACCTGGGCACGTCTGCTTCGGAATCTGGTGCTCTAACCACTGAGCTATCCTGCCGCACACTACACTACACACAATTTTCAGTTATATACTAACTAATGTAACTTGGTTAGTCAATTTTTCCTTTAGGTGGAGCTCATATGGCATCCATTTAGACCCAAAGTTCCAACTAACCATGCCCAATCTGTCATTACTGAACAGACACCACATTACATGGAGAAGTGGTATTGAAATGAACATTTATATAATTAAACGAACATTGGTTGCACGGGTGGTGATAACAATTATTATAATCAAGGTTGCGGTCTTGATATAAACACCTGACCCATTAATTACTTACATATGTCAGTATAAACTAAGAATTGTATAGTGTAGAAAAGGCAATTCATCCAGTAGACCGGTTTCGTCCTTATTGGGAACTCATCAAGTACTGGCCAGAATTTGCCGCGGACAGGATACGAACCTGGGCACGTCTGCTTCGGAATCTGGTGCTCTAACCACTGAGCTATCCTGCCGCACACTACACTACACACAATTTTCAGTTATATACTAACTAATGTAACTTGGTTAGTCAATTTTCCCTTTAGGTGGAGCTCATATGGCATCCATTTAGACCCAAAGTTCCAACTAACCATGCCCAATGTCATTACTGAACAGACACCACATTACATGGGGCAGTGGTATTGAAATGAACATTTATATAATTAAACGAACATTGGTTGCGCGGGTGGTGATAACAATTATTATAATCGAGGTTGCAGTCTTGATAAAAACACCTGACCCATTAATTACTTACATATGTCAGTATAAACTAAGAATTGTATAGTGTAGAAAGGCAATTCAGCAGTAGACCGGTTTCGTCCTTATTGGGAACTCATCAAGTACTGGCCAGAATTTGCCGCGGACAGGATACGAACCTGGGCACGTCTGCTTCCGAATCTGGTGCTCTAACCACTGAGCTATCCTGCCGCACACTACACTACACACAATTTTCAGTTATATACTAACTAATGTAATTTGGTTAATTAATTTTTCCTTTAGGTGGAGCTCATATGGCATCCATTTAGACCCAAAGTTCCAACTAACCATGTTCAATCTGTCATTACTGAACAGACATCACATTACATGGGGAAGTGGTATTGAAATGAACATTTATATAATTAAACGATCATTGGTTGCGCGGGTGGTGATAACAATTATTATAATCAAGTTTGCGGTCTTGATATAAACACCTGACCCATTAATTACTTACATATGTCAGTATAAACTAAGAATTGTATAGTGTAGAAAAGGCAATTCATCCAGTAGAACGGTTTCGTCCTTATTGGGAACTCATTATGTACTGGCCAGAATTTGCCGTGGACAGATTCGAGTCCTGTTCAACTATTGCGGAATGGTTTCCCCTCATTCCAGTTGTGTTTGTTTTAAAAGTTCTTGAAGTCGCTTCATTAGAAACCTACATAATGTACTGATCAGTTATTTTATTTATTGGACTGTTCGATTGCGGGAAGCTCAGCTCATATACTCATGTCAAACAGGCGTTTTGATTTACAACCAAAAGTAGGTTGTGCATCAGGCATACGGGATGTCAGTCTTTTTACATTAACGAGTAAAGATTTAGGACGTTACTTTAGAAGTTACTCTTTCCCTGTGTTACGATCATCATTATTATTGTTATTATAAGCAGCAATGCCAAAATCGTTAATAAGAGATGCATCACTGCCATATAATCATCAGAAGAAGGAAAGAATAAAAAAATTTAAAATGTGGAAAAAGAAGAATTACAGTAATTTATTTAAACCATTTTCAATATTTGACAATATGACATTAGGCTCAGTGATATTATCCGCATTCATCATCTTTAGAACCTTTAAAAGAGCGTTATTGATAGATTGAAAAGAGAATGTTTATTACGTGAGTCAGTGAAATCCGCTACGAAGCGGTACTGCTGATGTTGCCATGCCCTAATGCTGACTCCGCCATAATGGTGTTGTGTAGAGGTTTTGTTTTCCTCACTTCTGTGAATTATCTTCATAAATATACTATTAGTAACTAGGTTTTCTTTCTCTATCTTAAATATAACTGATAATTTGTGTCTAAACTATTAGTAAATACACATACACATACATGCATACATGCAACTTCACATAATACAAAAATTCATACAAGCATACGTACTTATTTGAATCAGCAGAAAAATAAACTAGAAAATGCCTTTTCCATCAGCGTTAGATCCTAACTGCATTATACTGAAGCATAACCCAGAAAATGAAAGATTTCATGCGCATATTGCAATATAAGAAAATATCACCAAGAGAGACAACAAAAATAATTTGCAACATAGGATAAGGTAATCAACTATTTTATAAATAAAAACCAGTCAGGGATGAAATGACATACTCGAAAGTGTACTTTTAAATAGTTGTTAACAGGCTATTTTTTCAATTCAATCTGATTCAATATAAACTAATTTGTCTCTATATAATTCAAGCATAATAAATAAATAAACAAACCCAACCATACCATAATGTATGATAATTAATAAATATCATTCGCTATTATTATTGATAAAGATTACGACAGCTATAGTTTTTTTTTAATATAAACTAATAGAATACGCCGTTTAATGTACTCAAGTGGAGTAAAGCTGCCTAGCCGTCTCTGCAACAATAAAAAATTATGATCTGAATAGCTGGCTTCACATTTTGATAATTCTAATCAGATACCACATTGCAATCAACAGCCAAATCTTGTACTGAACAGTTAGCACACGCGTCGACACGCCTAAAGTATGTCTGATGATTAGCGCAATGCAACAAGCTTCATGAAAATTCAGGTGGCTATGATCATTTGCACGAGAGAAAGCTTATGCGACAAAGGCCTCTTGAAGCGGCTTCGATTTATGAAAATAAAAAATCCAATTTACAAAACGCCACACGTACATACATACATACATGCATACATAGATACAGATGAACATCGTTTAGCCATAATTCTGCTACATAAATATCTAGTTTTCCTGATTTCTCTCAGTTACCTAGGCAAATATTTCCAACTGAACTAAGTACGATCCATCATAAACCACGCGACTTTAATAATTTTCTCTATATCTTATTACTTTTGCCATTATTACTTATTTAATAATATTTTTTTCTTTTCAAATGGTTACATCGCAGTTACTAACGGCTGTTGTATTTGTGTTTATGATGATGATTATAATGGCATACATGCACAAATAAAAATGTACACATACATGAAAATATAAACGCTCACATACACAACTTCCTAAACATATAAGGAGAGAAACGGAGATCTAGGTCTTTATGGAAGGGGATTCACAATTGCATACGCCAATAAAGCAGAGTTAACTACATCTCTAAATAGGACCTTTTTTACTGCTAGACTATCATAGAGTTTCGCCAACCCCTCCTACTCCACCGAACTATACTTAGGGTATCTGTTGCGGTGACCTCAGCAAAGACTACATCCACAACAGAACAACAAATTAGGTAAAATAACATCCTTGTCGATAAGCAACGCCGATTTCTAAATTTACAGAAAGACCCTCACCATTCATAATAAAGTCCAAATAGTCATTCAAGCAGGCTTCAAGTGAGTAGCGCTTCTGGTCGAGACGACGTCAGTAAGCATATTTCGCAATAAAATCTTGAGTGACAAAATAGAAAGCAGCTGAATAGCCTAGAAAAGCAACGAAGGAAGGCCGTTGTTACTACCGGTACAACTCAAGCATACGACGGAATGCGTGAATTTAGTCACAAAGATCTTTCAAAATTAAAGCTCTTCCTGGGTTGTTTTGAATACATAAAAAATAGTGGAGAAGGATTTGCAAATGTTGATTACACAGGCAATGCATTCGATTAGTTATTAAATTTTTAAAAAAAACATTACACTAAGATAAATTCCTTCAAAACTCGTTGTAAATGAAAAAAAAGAAAGAGTAGTAAAATTTCATAGTCTGGACAGGTTTCAAATGTTTGTATAACGAAAAATACACGAATGGAACTTGATGTATCGTACATTTTATCGCCATCACATTTGAAAACGACACCTACGACATCAGGAGTGTAAGAGAAATCTAAATTAATAAATAATTGGTAAATAAAAGCACGAGTTTACTATAAAAATAAAATTAAAAACGACTATACCTCGCCCGATCGTATCTTGACTGAAATATTTGGTTCTTAATACTATAAGTATAGAAGATCTGCGGGTGATAGCTAGACTTTTTTTAAACTCATTCATTTATGTTATGTATGGATTTAAAACATGCTTCATTTAATCGTAGGAAGAGTGGGCTGAAGCTTATGTTTTCAGCCATGCGTAGTTTTTATGCGTCAAGTATACTTAACTTTGATTTGGCAACTCACCGCATAATTATATGATTCAGGCAAGAGACGGCAAATTCTTTCCGACAAATTTACTATGGCAGCCGACCTATTTTCAGCAATCTCGTCGAGGAAAAGTTGAATCACCAGCGTACATCCTGTGCACAGTTCATTTGTGCCAACCGCATTATCACTTGCCAAAGTTAAGACGTTATCAAGAGTGAAACCATCCACAGACGACAACTAGTTGGTTCAAGAAAAATAAAAAAGATCGAAATTATTGCTGAAATTTTAAAAACTTTGCTGTTAGAACTGAACGCATTTTGCTTTAATTTCGGAAGATGGTAAAAATCTAAATACATTTTAGGCATAGCATACATAATAATAAGTTAGTACATTCTGTAAATAGAGGGTATGCCCAAATCTGCTTGACAAATATGGTGTAATCCTTTTGACGCATACCTTAGTGTTTATTCGATGCTCATCAGAAAAAGATGCTTAGCCACACAAAGAATACATAGTTGACCAGTTAATTGTTGGACATAGGGACTGTGCATACCTATAGACATGTACGTGTCAGAGTAACGTTTGCACATAAAGAATGTTACAGAACACAGATAATTGCAGTCAGTATGATAAATCTTGTACTGAATAACAACCGAATACATTTTGAGATAGAAAAAGGTGCTAAAGCGATATAACAAATATCTAAGAAAGAGAGAATGGTAACCGCTCTAGAAACTTTAATGTCACCAAAAGTCCTATTCTTTGGGCAAGTTCGACATCACTTAACACATGTTCTATATATTTAAGTAGTACAAATTTCAGACGTAGTGTTAAACGTTGTGCTACATGGCGTCCTCCAGCACCCGGACAACGGTGGACTCAAATAGATCATGTAGCAATTAGTTATAGATGGCGTGGTTGCATCCAGGATTGTCGCTCTTTTTGGAACACTTATGTCGACTCGGACCATGCACTTATCCGTTGTAGATTTGCTCTAAAATTTTCCGGGAAAATAATTAAGAATAAACCCCAAATTGATGTAGGCAAACTCGAACAACCGTCCATCCGACAAAACTATGAAAATATTCTTAAGGCTAATCTAACTGGTCTGAATAGCGAAAATCCGAATATACTTTGGTCCAAGATAAGTTCCACTATGCACAATGCAGGTATTACTGTATGTGGCATAGCAGGCCCCCGTAGAAATAATCACTGGCTCTCTGTAAAATCTATGGAGATACTCGAAATAAGGCGCCAAATTCCACCTGGCTCGACTCATAATAATACCCGTCGCAATATAAGACGCCAACTTAAGCGCAGTCTAAAAGGCGATCTCGAAAACTTTTGGAGCAGAAAGGCTGAAGAAATGGAAGTAGCTTTCGCGTCAGGTAACAGTCGCTGTTTGTTCCAACTTATACGCACAACAGGTCCGAGAAAGTTAAAAGTTAGCGAAACTATAAATGATAGTAACAACGAATTAATAACCGATAAAATAAGTCGTCTTGACAGGTGGGCTGAACACTTTAGAGATCAATTTTCTTGGCCACCCGCGTCAGTTCCGCTTCCGAAAGCATGTCTGCATCAACAGTGTGGAATGTTAGTCCCGAAGAACCATCCGAGTTAGAAGTACGCGATGCAATCCTATCTCTTAAGCGCCGCAAAGCCGCCGGCCCCGATGATCTGCTTCCGGGATTGTTTAAGGATGGTGGCGATATAATTTCAGGAGCGTTGACCAAACTTTTTCATACTATATGGAATGAGGAAACCGTACCACTTGACTGAAATGAGTCGACCATCATTCCCATCTTCAAAAATGGCAATCGTAATTCGTGCGATAACCATCGTGGTATAAGTTTTACCACAGTCGTATCAAGGTTATTTTCTTCGATTATCCTACGTCGTCTTAGCGCTTCACGTGAATCACATACAGGAGAAGAACATGTCGGATTCCGCGCAGGACGAGATTGTACAGATAATATTTTTACGTTAAGGCAAGTTCTCGAACAGAGACATTTATATCACCGTCCCACAATAGCCGTCTTTCTAGACTTCAAGGGTGCATTTGATTCGGTGGATCGCAATGTTTTATTCCATATCTCTTCGAAAAGCGGTGTGCCCACAAAAATTGTTAATATTAAACGACCTCTCTACACAAATACTTCTGGTCGCGTTAAAGTCTACAACGAATTAACGCATAACTTTTCAACCAGCAGTGGTGTTCGTCAAGGTTGTCTACTTTCCCCATTTTTGTTTAATTTTGTAATCGATGCTATTATGAACAACACTCTCTCACACATTCAGGACGCTGGAGTTGAAGTTCTCCCGGGAGATAAACTAGTCGATCTTGACTATGCGGACGATATCGTACTATTATTCGACAATCAGCATGCTGCCCAGACCACCTTAAATAGATTAGCAAACGTTGTTCCGTCTTTCGGTATGAAATTCGCACCCTCTAAATGTAAGATACTGTTACAGGATCACCCACCACTCACTCCAACGTTGCGACAGCAGAATGAAGATCTTGACATAGTCGACAGGTTTACATATCTTGGGAGCTCTATCAATAACGTAGGCAATATGTCCGACGAGGTGAGAATACGGATCGCGAAAGCTAGAGTAGCTTTCTCGAACCTTCGTCATTTATGGAGAAACGCGAATATTTCACTTTGCCTTAAAGGTCGTGTTTACAATGCATTTGTACGCGCGGTCTTACTATACGCTAGTGAAACTTGGCCTCTTAGAGTTGATGATCTGAGACGCTTACAGGCATTCGATCATCGTTGTTTGAGAAGTATAGCACATGTTGGTTACCAACAACGAATAACTAACGTTGACATCCGTAGACGTATTTTTGGATCTGACAATAAGTGCTCGTCTTTAGAAAAGCAAATAAGGCTCCATCAACTTCGTTGGCTCGGTCACGTTTTGCGTATGCCCTCATTCCGATTGCCCAATAGAGCTCTGTTCTCTCATCCAGCACCAAATTGGCGTAAGAAACAAGGTGGGCAGATTTTGACATGGCAGAAACAATTAAAGTCACTTACATCCAAATTGGGTAGTATAGGATCCACTCGTCTGCCGGGATGGGGTCCTCGTGCACATCACAGTTCTTGGTTAGAAACCCTTAGCGATATGACAGCGAATCGAGCTCAGTGGCGATCTTGTTGCAGACGTATAGTAGAATCATCTTCGTAACTGTTATTCGGCAAAATAATTTGAGTACATTAACGGAATATTCTATAAGGAATTTGTGTATGACCACCATTTGTCACAACTGTTAGTGCAAAAATGCTGTTATTCGGCAGAATAATTTGAGTAAATTCACGAAATATACTATTACGAATTTGTATATGACCGTAGAATGTCAGTTCGGTTAGTGCAAAGATGCTGTTATTCGGCTGAATAATTTGAGTAAATTCACGGAATATTCTATTACAAATTTGTGAATGACCGACGTCTGTCACATCGGTTAGTGCAAAAATGCTGTTATTCGGCAGAATAATTTGATTACATTCACGGAATTTTCTATTAGGGACATAAGTATAACCGCCGTCTGTCAGTTCGGTTAGTGCAAAAAAGCTGTTATTCCGCAGAATAATTTGAGTAAATTCACGGAATATTCTTTTAGGAATTTGTGTAAAATGCTGTTATTCGGCAGATTAATTTGAGTAAATTTGCGGAATATTCTATTAGGAATTTGTGTATGACCGCCGTCTGTCAGTTCGGTTAGTGCAAAAAAGCTGTTATTCCGCAGAATAATTTGAGTAAATTCACGGAATATTCTATTAGGAATTTGTGTATGGCCGCCGTCTGTCACATCGGTTAGAACAAAAATGCCGTTTTTCGGCAGAATAATTTGAGTAAATTCACTGAATATTCTATTAGTTGTTAGTGTATGACCGCCTTCTGTCACATCGATTAGCGCAAAAATGCTGTTATTCGGCAGAATAATTTGAGTAAATTCACGGAATTTTCTATTAGGAATTTGTATACGACCGCCGCGTATCACTTCGGTTAGTGCAAAAATGCTGATATTCGGCAGAATAATTTGAGTAAATTTACGGAATATTCTATTACGAATTTGTGAATGAACACCGCCTGTCACATCGGGTAGTGCAAAATTGCTGTTATTTGGAAGAATAATTTGAGTAAATTCACGGAATATTCTATTAGGAATATGTGTATGACCCCCGTCTGTCACATCGGTTAGTGCAAAAATGCTGTTATTCGGAAGAATAATTTGAGTGAATTCACGGAATATTCTATTAGGAAATGGTGTATGGCCGCCGTCTGTCAGTTAGGTTACTGCAAAAATGCTGTTATACGACAGAATAATTTGAGTAAATTCACGGAATATTCTATTACGAATTTGTGAATGACCGCCGTCTGTCACATCGGTTAGTGCAAAAATGCTGTTATTCGGCAGAATAATTTGAGTAAATTCACGGAATATTCTATTAGGGACATAAGTATAACCGCCGTGTGTCAGTTCGGTTAGTGCAAAAAAGCTGTTATTCCGCAGAATAATTTGAGTAAATTCAAGGCATATTCTTTTAGGAATTTGAGTAAATTGCTGTTATTCGGCAGATTAATTTGATTAAATTTGCGGAATATTCTATTAGGAAATTGTGTATGGCCGCCGTCTGTCAGTTCGGTTAGTGCAAAAAAGCTGTTATTCCGCAGAATAATTTGAGTAAATTCACGGAATATTATTTTAGGAATTTGTGTATGACCGCCGTCTGTCACATCGGTTACTGCAAAAATGCTGTTATACGACAGAATAATTTGAGTAAATTCACGGAATATTCTATTAGGAATTTGTGTATGACCGCCGTCTGTCACATCGGTTAGTGCAAAAATGCTGTTATTCGGCAGGATAATTTGAGTAAATTCGCGGTATATTCTTTTAGGATTTTGTGTATGACCGCCGTCTGTCACATCGGTTAGTGCAAAAATGCTGTTATTCGGCAGGATAATTTGAGTAAATTCACGGAATATTCTATTATGAATTTGTGTATGACCGCCGTCCCTCACGTCGGTTAGTGCAAAAATGCTGTTATTCCGCAGAATAATTTGAGTAAATTCGCGGAATATTCTATTAGGAATTTGTGTATGACCGCCGTCTGTCACGTCGGTTAGTGCAAAAATGCTGTTATTCCGCAGAATAATTTGAGTAAATTCACGGAATATATTTTTAGGAATTTGTGTATGGCCGCACTCTGTGACATCGGTTAGTGCTGAAAATGCTGTTATTCGGCAGAATAATTTGAGTAAATTCACGGAATATTCTATTAGGAATTTGTGTATGACCGCCGTCTCTCACGTCGGTTAGTGCAAAAATGCTGTTATTCCGCAGAATAATTTGAGTAAATTCGCGGAATATTCTATTAGGAATTTGTGTATGACCGCCGTCTGTCACGTCGGTTAGTGCAAAAATGCTGTTATTCGGCAGAATAGTTTGAGTAAATTCACGGAATATTCTATTAGGTATTTGTATATGACCGTCTTGTGTCAGTTCGGTTACTGCAAAAATGCTGTTATTCGGCAGAATAATTTGAGTAAAATTCACGGAATATTCTTTTAGGTATTTGTGTATGACCGCCGTCTGTCACATCGGTTTGTGCAAAATTACTGTTATTCACCAGAATAATTTGAGTAAATATACGGAATATTCTATTAGGAATTTGTGCATGACCGCCGTCTGTCACATCGGTTAGTGCAAAATGCTGTTATTCGGCAGAATAATTTGAGTAAATTCACGGAATATTCTTTTAGGAATTTGTGTAAAATGCTGTTATTCGGCAGAATAATTTGAGTAAATTTGCGGAATATTCTATTAGGAATTTGTGTATGACCGCCGTCTGTCAGTTCGGTTAGTGCAAAAAAGCTGTTATTCGGCAGAATAATTTGAGTAAATTCACGGAATATTCTATTAGTACTTTGTGTATGACCGCCATCTGTCCCATCGGTAAGTGCAAAAATGCTGTTATTGGGCAGAATAATTTGAGCAAATCCACGGAATATTCAATTAGGAATTTGTGCATGACCGTCGTCTGTCTCATCGGTTAGAACAATAATGTCGTTTTTCGGCAGAATAATTTGAGTACATTCACGTAATATTCTATTAGTACTTTGTGTATGACCGCCGTCTGTCACATCGGTTAGTGCAAAAATGCTGTTATTCGGCAGAATAATTTGAGTAAATTCACGGAATTTTCTATTAGGGATTTGTATACGACCGCCGTCTGTCACATCGGTTAGTGCAAAAATGCTGTTATACGGCAGGATAATTTGAGTAAATTCACGGAATATTCTATTAGGAATTTGTATACGACCGCCGTCTGTCACATCGGTTAGTGCAAAAATGCTGTTATTCGGCAGAATAATTTGATTAAATTCACGGAATATTCTATTACGCTTTTGTGTTTGACCGCCGTCTGTCACATCGGTTACTGCAAAAATGCTGTTATTCGACAGAATAATTTGAGTAAATTCACGGAATATTCTATTAGGAATTTGTATATGACTGCCGCGTGTCACTTGGGTTAGTTCAAAAATGCTGATATTCGGCAGAATAATTTGAGTAAATTTACGGAATATTCTATTACGAATTTGTGAATGACCACCGTCTGTCACATCGGGTAGTGCAAAATTGCTGTTATTTGGAAGAAAAATTTGAGTAAATTAACGGAATGTTCTATTAGGAATATGTGTACGACCCCCGTCTGTCACATCGGTTAGTGCAAAAATGCTGTTATTCGGCAGAATAATTTGAGTGAATTCACGGAATATTCTATTAGGAAATGGTGTATGTCCGCCGTCTGTCAGTTTGGTTAGTGCAAAAAAGCTGTTATTCCGCAGAATAATTTGAGTAAATTCACGGAATATTCTATTAGGAATTTGTGTATGGCCGCCGTCTGTCACATCGGTTATTCCAAAAGTGCTGTTATACGACAGAATAATTTGAGTAAATTCACGGAATATTCTATTAGGAATTTGTGTATGACCGCCGTCTGTCACATCGGTTAGTGCAAAAATGCTGTTATTCGGCAGAATAATTTGAGTAAATTCACGGAATATTCTATTAGGAATTTGTGTATGACCGCCGTCTGTCACATCGGTTAGTGCAAAAATGCTGTTATTCGGCAGAATAATTTGATTAAATTCACGGAATATTCTATTACGCTTTTGTGTTTGACCGCCGTCTGTCACATCGGTTACTGCAAAAATGCTGTTATTCGACAGAATAATTTGAGTAAATTCACGGAATATTCTATTAGGAATTTGTATATGACCGCCGCGTGTCACTTCGGTTAGTGCAAAAATGCTGATATTCGGCAGAATAATTTGAGTAAATTTACGGAATATTCTATTACGAATTTGTGAATGACCACCGTCTGTCACATCGGGTAGTGCAAAATTGCTGTTATTTGGAAGAAAAATTTGAGTAAATTAACGGAATATTCTATTAGGAATATGTGTATGACCCCCGTCTGTCACATCGGTTAGTGCAAAAATGCTGTTATTCGGCAGAATAATTTGAGTGAATTCACGGAATATTCTATTAGGAAATGGTGTATGTCCGCCGTCTGTCAGTTTGGTTAGTGCAAAAAAGCTGTTATTCCGCAGAATAATTTGAGTAAATTCACTGTATATTCTTTTAGGAATTTGTGTATGGCCGCACTCTGTCACATCGGTTATTCCAAAAGTGCTGTTATACGACAGAATAATTTGAGTAAATTCACGGAATATTCTATTAGGAATTTGTGTATGACCGCCGTCTGTCACGTCGGTTAGTGCAAAAATGCTGTTATTCGGCAGAATAATTTGAGTAAATTCACGGAATATTCTATTAGGAATTTGTGTATGACCGCCGTCTGTCACGTCGGTTAGTGCAAAAATGCTGTTATTCCGCAGAATAATTTGAGTAAATTCACGGAATATTCTATTAGGAATTTGTGTATGACCGCCGTCTGTCACATCGGTTAGTGCAAAAATGCTGTTATTCGGCAGAATAATTTGAGTAAATTCACGGAATATTCTATTAGGAATTTGTGTATGACCGCCGTCTGTCACATCGGTTAGTGCAAAAATGCTGTTATTCGGCAGAATAATTTGAGTAAATTCACGGAATATTCTATTAGGAATTTGTGTATGACCGCCGTCTGTCACATCGGTTAGTGCAAAAATGCTGTTATTCGGCAGAATAATTTGAGTAAATTCACGGAATATTCTATTAGGAATTTGTGTATGACCGCCGTCTGTCACGTCGGTTAGTGCAAAAATGCTGTTATTCCGCAGAATAATTTGAGTAAATTCGCGGAATATTCTATTAGGAATTTGTGTATGACCGCCGTCTGTCACGTCGGTTAGTGCAAAAATGCTGTTATTCCGCAGAATAATTTGAGTAAATTCACGGAATATATTTTTAGGAATTTGTGTATGGCCGCACTCTGTGACATCGGTTAGTGCAAAAATGCTGTTATTCGGCAGAATAATTTGAGCAAATTCACGGAATATTCTTTTAGGAATTTGTGTAAAGTGCTGTTATTCGGCAGAATAATTTGAGTAAATTTGCGGAATATTCTATTAGGAATTTGTGTATGGCCGCCGTCAGTCACATCGGTTAGTGCAAAAATGCTGTTATTCGGCAGAATAATTTGAGTAAATTCACGGAATATTCTATTAGTACTTTGTGTATGACCGCCATCTGTCCCATCGGTAAGTGCAAAAATGCTGTTATTGGGCAGAATAATTTGAGCAAATCCACGGAATATTCAATTAGGTATTTGTGCATGACCGTCTTCTGTCACATCGGTTAGAACAAAAATGTCGTTTTTCGGCAGTATAAATTGAGTACATTCACGTAATATTCTATTAGTACTTTGTGTATGTCCGCCTTCTGACACATCGGTTAGCTCAAAAATGCTGTTATTCGGCAGAATAATTTGAGTAAATTCACGGAATTTTCTATTAGGGATTTGTATACGACCGCCGTCTGTCACATCGGTTAGTGCAAAAATGCTGTTATTCGGCAGAATAATTTGATTAAATTCACGGAATATTCTATTACGCTTTTGTGTTTGACCGCCGTCTGTCACATCGGTTACTGCAAAAATGCTGTTATTCAACAGAAAAATTTGAGTAAATTCACGGAATATTCTATTAGGAATTTGTATATGACCGCCGCGTGTCAATTCGGTTAGTGCAAAAATGCTGTTATTCGGCAGAATAATTTGAGTAAATATACGGAACATTCTATTACGAATTTGTGAATGACCACCGTCTGTCACATCGGGTAGTGCAAAAATGCTGTTATTCCGCAGAATAATTTGAGTAAATTCGCGGAATATTCTTTTAGGAATTTGTGTATGGCCGCCGTCAGTCACATCGGTTAGTGCAAAATGCTCTTATTCGGCAGAATAATTTGAGTAAATTCACGGAATATTCTATTAGTTCTTTGTGTATGATCGCCATCTGTCACATCGGTAAGTGCAAAAATGCTGTTATTCGGCAGAATAATTTGAGCAAATCCACGGAATATTCAATTAGGAATTTGTGCATGACCGTCGTCTGTCACATCGGTTAGAACAAAAATGCCGTTTTTCGGCAGAATAATTTGATTACATTCACGTAATATTCTATTAGTACTTTGTGTATGACCGCCTTCTGACACATCGGTTAGCGCAAAAATGCTGTTATTCGGCAGAATAATTTGAGTAAATTCACGGAATTTTCTATTATGGATTTGTATACGACCGCCGTCTGTCACATCGGTTAGTGCAAAAATGCTGTTATTCGGGAGTATAATTTGATTAAATTCACGGAATATTCTATTACGCTTTTGTGTTTGACCGCCGTCTGTCACATCGGTTACTGCAAAAATGCTGTTATTCAACAGAAAAATTTGAGTAAATTCACGGAATATGCTATTAGGAATTTGTATATGACCGCCGCGTGTCACTTCGGTTAGTGCAAAAATGCTGATATTCGGCAGAATAATTTGAGTAAATATACGGAATATTCTATTACGAATTTGTGAATGACCACCGTCTGTCACATCGGGTAGTGCAAAAATGCTGTTATTCCGCAGAATAATTTGAGTAAATTCGCGGAATATTCTTTCAGGAATTTGTGTATGGCCGCCGTCAGTCACATCGTTTAGTGCAAAATGCTCTTATTCGGCAGAATAATTTGAGTAAATTCACGGAATTTTCTTTTAGGGATTTGTATACGACCGCCGTCTGTCGCATCGGTTAGTGCAAAAATGCTGTTATTCGGCAGAATAATTTGATTAAATTCATGGAACATTCTATTACGCTTTTGTGTTTGACCGCCGTCTGTCACATCGGTTACTGCAAAAATGCTGTTATTCGACAGAATAATTTGAGTAAATTCACTGAATATTCTATTAGGAATTTGTATATGACTGCCGCGTGTCACTTGGGTTAGTTCAAAAATGCTGTTATTCGGCAGAATAATTTGAGTAAATTTACGGAATATTCTATTACGAATTTGTGAATGACCACCGTCTGTCACATCGGGTAGTGCAAAATTGCTGTTATTTGGAAGAAAAATTTGAGTAAATTCACGGAATATTCTATTAGGAATTTGTGTATGACCGCCGTCTGTCACATCGGTTAGTGCAAAAATGCTGTTATTCGGCAGAATAATTTGAGTAAATTCACGGAATATTCTATTAGGAATTTGTGTATGGCCGCCGTCTGTGACATCGGTTAGTGCAAAAATGCTGTTATTCGGCAGAATAATTTGAGTAAATTCACGGAATATTCTTTTAGGAATTTGTGTATGACCGCAGTCTGTCACATCGGTTATCAAAATGCTGTTATTGCAGAATAATTTGAGTAAATTCACGGAATATTCTATTAGGAATTTGTGTATGACCGCCGTCTGTCACATCGGTTAGTGCAAAAATGCTGTTATTCGGCAGAATAATTTGAGTAAATTCACG
>JAQBSW010009023.1:0-30900 GCA_029291075.1 Eudiplozoon nipponicum | reverse complement strand
TGTTTCACTTTGTTTTGGTTGATCTTTACAACCAAAGACTGGCGATTATACCTATAAAAAAATCTTCTGTCTGATTGCGAATTTTACATCTCTACTAAGTGGACAATTTATTTTCCGTCTAACTAAAGATTCGAGAGTCTATTTATCTAATTATAATGGAATTTGTCTAAAAGATAATTTTCAATTCTTCCTGATTTTAGATTCGGGATTGTTTTACCTACTGTCGAATTGTAACGATTCCATTAAACTGAAGATATGATTTACTGAATAACATTAGATGGAAATTTCAGGCTAAATGTTGTTCCGGGATTCTCTTGAACCGTAGACCAGCTATTCTGTTTGACCAATGTGTGCAGATATAATCGAACTGACGATTTGAGATTCTGAATTGCATAATTATTGCCCCCTTATAAAGTGCTCATTGCATACTAAAGTTATTGATTTGTTTTAATTGAGGTTTCATTTTCGGTACATATTTTTGCTTTGGCCTGAGATTTCTACTTCGATTTCCCGAGGTTACCTTCAGAGCTTTAAACCAACATTGGTTGCGCGGGCGATGATAAGAACTAATTTCAATGAAGGTTGCGATTTTGATATAAATTGCCTTTTACACACTATGCAATATTTAGTTTATACTGACATATGTTTGCACATAATTGGTCAGGTTTTTATATCAAGATCGCAACCTTGTTTAAAAGTAATCCCCAGAGTTTGTTTAATTTTCACACAAATTGTAACGGGGAGGACAAAATGAAACAACACAACCGCTTGTGTTATTCTATTGCGCCTTCTATTTATGTGTTTGCCAAGTGCCATACCTTTCGTTTGTTTGTCCATTAGCTTGAAGTTAGTACTCATTTACAGCATTCATGCAAGATTTGCGAGACTTTTGATTGTCGTGTGCTTGTCCACTCTCTTAGATATCTACATGGCATTTTCACTTTTATGGCTCTCCGGGTGATCTTTTATCTGACTGACTAATATTCTATTATTGTATAGCACCGGAATGCATCCACGGTAGTTATTTGCCACCAAAATGTTAAAAACGATGAATCACTGCAGGAGGATTACATGCTCTTTACGCAGATGTACTCTTAGTTTGATTTATCAATTTAATTGCCTATGTAAACTCTGATTTCTAACACAGACTCGAAGTACAAATGTGCAAGAAAGCAGCACCGGTGAGGAGGCAAGTGGTAGTTACGAAGGTGTCGTCCCTCAAAGCTCTGGCGTCTCTAAGCAACCAAGTGTATCTGCAAAAAATGCCAGCGTTACAACAACCACCTATTCTAGTAACAATGCTACCTCACCAAGTTTTGTGGCGTGCCCACATTTCGTGTTTAAATCATCCGTTGTTAATCCGAATTTGTCGCATACTGAACACGCTATTTCCGTCGCTGAAACATCGACAAATGGAGCCGATACTAACTATGCTACTATGACAACAAACAGTCTTGCCTCACCTTTGACCAGTCCCCTTGTGTACAACACGGTTGAATCTCCGCGATGTACAACATTTTCCACAAAGCAACCACCGTCTCGGCCCTCGAGACTAAAAGAAACTGTTATAGGCTTGCAGCGATCTTCAAGTGACCGAACTGGTCAAAGTGGCGTGCTTATTCGAGCTAATATTGAGTTGAACGGTGCTGATCCCGCAAAACTCGAATCACAAGAAACAGGTGGGAATAACATACAAATGTGTTCGTTTACTACATGTACAAATTGGATATATATATATATATATATATATATATATATTATTTATTTATTTATTTTTTAATAAAAAGATAAAGACATTTTATCAGATACAAGGGCCGTTCGTTTCTCATATTCTTTTGAGGTATCTATAAATTAATATTTCATTATATATATATATATATATCATATATATATATATAAATTAAAAAGCCAAACACAAAGGAAAATTTAATCGAAGAGAGAGTGTAAAGTATGATAACAGCTAATCAATCGCGTGCATCACCTCCAGTACGAGCACAATGCCTCAACATAATATTTCTGCTTACATTATTCAAGCTACAATTTCTTTATTCATAAAGATTCGTATATGCCTAGACACTATCTGTTATTGAATTCAGTAGATTACTGGAGATCATATATGTGCGTTTTGAACGATATGTTGCGCAATTACAAACGAGTATTCACCATTTGATTTAAAACAGGCGTTTAAGCTTCAATGTTCTCTCATTGAAGTATATATATATATATATATATATATATATATATATATATATTGCCAGTATAAACTAATCATTATATAAGGTAAGAAATACTAATCTTCAAGTAGGCCGATTTCGTCCTTAATGTGCACTCAGCAAGTATTTTGCGGAATTTCTGCGACTAAGGTTCAATCGGAAATCAATTGCTTTTGCTCCTGTCGCAGACCAAATGAAATTATGAGTTAGATAAAAACTTATGTACTAGTTTAATCATTCCTTCAGGTGGATCAGATTTTTCAACGAATTAGACCTATATATGCTGTCAGTATAATCAAAACTTTGTGCCAGGTACCAAGGGCAATTTAATCATTAGACTAGCTTGGTACCTATTGATAACTCTTCATAATTGCCCAGAAGTTGCCGTGGGCATACGTTAACCGGGGAACAATCACTTAAGTTTCTGAGAGTCTTGTCGTTGCGCCGCCTGTGCACGAAACTTAAGGTCATATACAAACTTATGTATCTGGTTAAGCATACCTTCACATTGAACTTATTTACAATCTCTCAAGGCCTGAAGTTCCAACTAGGTATCACCGATCTTTCATTACATATCTCGTATGCTTAATAAAATAGAGCTGATTTAATAATAAAAACGCTAGATAAACATGAATGTAATGAATTGACTCCCGGGAATTGAATATTTATATATTGTTCATTTATACAAATACAATATCTACACCCGCGCAATCAGTTTTTGTTAAATTGTATTGCCTATATATGTATATGTGACGAAAGCTACAAACAGTTAATGTTCGTGACTGCATAGAAATTGTGCAGCCGACAATTCCAGTCAAGTTCAATGTATGCGAGACTGCTAGATGTGAGAGCCGCATATATAACTTTGATTTCCATATACATTCAATGCGGTTTGATCCTCGATAGTCAGTTTGCCGTCGTACTTTGATGATGATCATAGAAGGTTGAAATGCGTCAGTGAGTTGCGGCTGGCGGTAGTTTTGTTATGTTGTTCGACGACTGGTTAAATACAATGGGATTAGTGTTTACTTCAAGCTCGCAAACTTGATTTAAAGAACTGTTACAACCACGCGCGCAATCCGTTATTGTTAAATATCATTGGCTCAAGCACGGCCGCAGAAATTGTGGCCGAAATCAATTCTACAAATTAGAGCAATTTTCAATGTAGCCAGGCAAGCAACTTTTCTGTAGCGTTCGTTAAGAGATTAAATCATCTATGGCGTCAGTAGAGTTAAAAATTATTAATATCAATATTGCGGCTTTGTGAGAAACCTGAATCCAGTTTAATTTCGCATGGTTACACAGCGTGGCGAACCTTACATTATTTACACACATTGACGCTTTACAGTTTTTTTCAGTGCGATCATCGTATTCAAGGAGGTCAAATCTCATTTAAAGTATAATTTATTGAAAAAAATTTATGCTGCGCTCATTTCCATTAGTCTCATTTAAAGTGAAATAAAGAGGAATATCGGAATCACAATATTAATGAATTTTTTATTTTAACTTTTATTTTACTTTGGTCAAACTCATATGTGTAATGCAATAGCTGTTATAACTAGCGACGTTTGCGTACTGTATCTTAAACTTATTTTAATTAAAGATAAATGCGATATTTTAAGATGTGGCTGAAGGCAGTTAGCTGCATTTGAATAATAATTAGCATCTATTAATTTTATGCTAATCAGTGCAGGAAATAGCTATTTAATCAAAATATTTTCTTCGTTCTTTTGTATGCTATACATTAAGAAGTAAGAAAACTAAAAGAATGGTGTTAATTTCATAATTACATTGTTCCACAGTCCCTCATTTGTTGACCAAATGAGAACTGGGTATAGAGCGTTGTACCGGCTCCTACTGATGAGTTGTCAGTAAGCTCGAAACCTTTGTGTACATGAGATTGCAGCTTAGGTTCGTACTTACATTGATGTATACTTCATTACTGAGTAAGTAATATTTCAGTGTTGTATACTGTCTGCAAATATTCGTTGTTCACAGAAAGGAAATTTCGACGTAATTCAATCTTAAAGACAATACATCTACTAAAGTCAGCATTAACAAAAGGTATATTCTCATGCACATTCGTTTCGTGCTTACCAGTTAGTCATTATTAGGAGCTGGTATTACGCCCTCCATCTACTATATATTTGGCGAGGAATGTGTGAATATTGGACGGTAAAAACTCTTTTACGAGTTGTTATACGGAAAGTAGTGATGAGTTGCTAGTAAGCACGAAACGAATGTACGCATGAGAGTATAACTTTCCTCCTTGCTGACTTTGATTTATCCTTCTAGTCCAAATTGAACTTATTTGTTACTAGGTGGGCAAGACCCAAAACACAATTACATGTATATATTAGCTCTCCGCAAAATAGCAGTACCTGGTTAATCTACCAGTAGGAATAATTTAAAAAAAACTTCTTCTCCAATAAGCTTATTCAGCCAACTCAATGCCGTACAGACACCCTCATATACAAACAGAAATGTTTTCGAATTATTATAATCAAGGTTGCGGTCTTGATATAAAAACCTGACCCATTAATTACTTACATATGTCAGTATAAACTAAGAATTGTATAGTGTAGAAAAGGCAATTCATCCAGTAGACCGGTTTCGTCCTTATTGGGAACTCATCAAGTACTGGACAGAATTTGCCGCGGATTTGATGAGTTCCAAATAAGGACGAAACCGGTCTACTGGATGAATTGCCTTTTCTACACTATACAATTCTTAGTTTATACTGACGTATGTAAGTAATTAATGGGTCAGGTGTTTATATCAAGACCGCAACCTTGATTATAATAATTGTTATCACCACCCGCGCAACCAATGTTCGTTTAATTATATATGTATTCGAATGTCAGGTGATTGCTATGTCTTATGCAATTTTAAAGTTGAAGGAACTATATGCTTTTCTTAAGATTACTCAAACTTGTGTTTCCGGTGTCTACTGCCAAGTTAAATTTCAAGCTCACACTGCGAAATATTCAAGAAAACAACATAAAATATTTTTCCAGTGGACTTATGCTGAAATCTGTTTGCAGTGCACTAAGGGTTTAGGCCACACGAAAAGAGATCAAATGGACTGCAGTCAGTTAAGACACAGAAGAAAATATCAGCTGAACACAGATAGTTATAGACACGAGTAAGGCAGTCAACTTCAAAGGAGTAAGTTAGGACCAACCAATAAATGCAGGTGCAATTTATTACGAATAAATATCACCATGGATTAACTCGGATCCCTTAGAACTTACAATTGCAGATGCCTGCCGAGCGTGCTCATGACGGCTAATGAGGATTAGGGTGATGACTCCTAAAAGGGAGTCTGGAAAACGGAAACCGCATTCGAAGAAGGTAGCAAAACCGTAAATTTGCAGCGCATCACATGAAAAGGAAGCGACATAACATGAAGATGCGAAACTCTGTAAGGTCTCGGTTTCAGAACGCAGAAAATTGTAAAATGTCTAACAAGTATCGATTGGAGACGAAGTTTGATGCTAGAAACTTCGGTATCTCAAGTTACAATAGATCAACATTTTAAACTCCATCTTACGCAAACATTTTAACGCGTTTAGTAAATAAAGTCTTCGATACTCAAATACCATTCTATCTAATCAGTTTCACAGCCTAGTAAAACTACCATCAGACAAACATCATGTCATTTCGTGCGACTGGTTAGATACAATGCGATTGGTGTTTATATCAAGCTCGCCAACTAATTTTTTTTTAAATTTAGTCACCACACGCGCATGTAATGATTGTTTAAATTTAATCCATGTTGTTGTATTAGTCAATAAATTTATTAAGATGAAAAGACTTATGTACAATCGATTAAGAAATTAAATAATTTAACCTGAAAATAAATTCCTAAAAAATTAAGATTTTTCTCTGTTTTTGTACCATATTTGTTGTGTACGTCGATTACCATCAGTTGGCTCCGGAAGCTTGACCACCGGATTGAACACTGCAGCAAGTACATCTTTATCAGGTAGACGCTGTTTAAGTCATCAATTGAACTCGGCGAGCGAAAAAGTAAGACAGAAAATTGTTCGTCTGTTAATACTTAACCGTCATCATAATTACAAGCGCGCAACCACATATTTTTGCCGTTTATTTAAGTATTTTCTACCTTTATAAACAATGGAATCAAAATTTTTTACACATAACTAAATTAAATATATAGTGGGTTTGAGGCGAAGTGCTGGTTTCTTCTAATTAACCACCAGTGAGCACGGAACGCTTGAATTAACGGTTTTCTAACGTCGATATTGGTATATCGATCTTGCCATTTGCGAACAAGCTTGTTACTTAGTGTACCGTGCCAAATGCACGTTCACATACACAATACATACGTATATATATATATATATATATATATATATATATATATATATATATATATATATATATATATATATATATATATATATATATGAAAACAAGACATTATAGTTAAGGAGATTGGCTACAACAAATGTACAGTGAGATTGGATGAACGAATATACTAACGAATCCAGAACAATGGCTGTAGATACTGGTAGAAATAAGTTTTATTAATAAATGTTGTTTCACATAGTTAACAATTCTTTTTCCATATATTAAGAATAGTGAATTTAGTTACATTCGTTAGATATATATATATATATATATATATATATATTTTTATATATTGTTGGTAAAAAACTATGTCGAATATGCACCATCTGAAGAAAATATCTACCAAGGACAAAATGTTAGTATATAACTGAAAATTGTGGATAGGATTTGGTGACGCAGTGCACAAGTTGCAAGACTCTAAAACAAATGTGCCCAAGTTCGATCCCTGATTGCGCCAACTGTGGCAAGTATTTTCTGAGTGCTCGATAATGACATAACCGACCTACTAGACAAATTACTTATATATTGACGATATATATATATATATATATATATTTATTTATTTATTTATATTCCATTAGTCAATTTAATGAAATTCATTACGTCTAAATAGGCATTATCTCCAGAATGAAGGCAGGAGGTTGTCCGCTAATACATAAAATAGTGAAATATGGAATACATTTTCGTCAGAAAAATAGGAAAAATAAGCCAATGTGGAATTTTTTTAAATTTTCATTTTTAAATCAAGTTCCTGAGCTTGATATAGCCACCAATCACATTATATAGAAATATTTTTCAGTATAAACTAAGTATTGTCTAAGTCGGCGTAATAAATTTATCTTGTAGACCGATTTTGGCTCTGTCTGGGATGTTGTCAAGTACTGTACAGAAATTGGCCGCGGACAGGTCTCAAACCGGAGTACATTTGATTCGAAATCGGGGCATCTATCTACAGTGCTGCGGTGCCGCACACCACACACAATTTTCATTTATAAACTAACATATATATTTGTTGGCCTTTCCTTCACCTGGAGCGTGTATAAATTTAGTTCGCAACCTTGATTAAAGTAATTATTATAAATATTCGTTTAATTAAATAAATGTGCAATTCAAAACCATTTCTCCTTTGAGTGTGGTTTCTGTTCTATGATGACAGATCGGGCTTCGTTATTTGAAACTTTGGTTCTAGAGGATGCCATACAGACTCTACCTAAAGAAAAGGCTAACCAAGAAACAATAATTTGTATATAACTGTAAATTTTGTATAGTGTGCGGCAGGGTGATCCGGTAGTTAGAGCAACAGATTCCGAAGCAGACATGCCAAGGTTCGAGCCCTGTTCGCGGAAAATTCTGGCAGTATGTAATGAGTTCCCAATAAGGTATAAACCGCTCTTCTGATCGAAGTGTCTTCTCTAAACTATTCAATGCCTAATTTATACTGACAATTTTATAACTGTAATGGGGCAGGTGATTATAGTAATTGTTTTCACCAACCGAGCAATCATTGATTGTTGAATTCATTTCTTTTGTTCACAAGAATTTGAATGCATTTTATACAAATAAATGATTTGCGAATCTATGAATAACGTCCTCTTGGACAAGGTGAAGAAATGCGTCATCAATGGGCACTCTCAAACTTACAAATTAAATACTCATGCATTAACATATACCCAAACATTCAATTCATGAATAGACATAACCAGGAAGAAATGCTGGTATTTCGTTTCAGGAAATACTGTCTATTCAAGTATGTATTAGGTTTTGTGAACCTAGTAACAGATTAGTTCAGTTGTGACCAGAAGGATAAACCAAAGGCAGCATGAACGGAAAGTATAATCTCACGCACATTCGTTTCGTGCTTACTGGCGACTCATCAGTAGGAGCCGGTATTACGCCCTTTAACCACTATATATTTGGTAGAAGAATGTGGAATAATAGGACGGTACAATCTTCCTAGACGAATGTGTAAACCTGTAATAGTGAAGCTAACATAATCTAAAGTCAACGACAATACGACTTCAATGCTAACTCACACTATATAATATATATACCGAGTCTGTAAAGGATACTAACACTATGGCTATTGTGTTAGTAACTGATACCTTTTTTGAAATCGATGAGTACCGGATACTAACACTATGGTTTCCGAGTCGGTGCATGATACCAACCTGATGGATATAAATTTATGCTAAAGTTCACCCAAATTGAGAATTACAACAATTTCCGAACACCTGTTACTCCAGTAAAACCATACACTCTGGTCTTCATCGATATCAGTTATCACATTTTGCGGTAATCATGACATCATTCAATTCAATATATTACAGTTAAATACTGTTTGTTGGAAGGGCTAATATATATGCAAGTATGTATTAGGTTTTGCGAACCTAGTAACAAATTGGTTCAGTTGTGACCAGATGGATAAACCAAAGGCAGCATGAACGGAAAGTATAATCTCATGCACACTCGGAAACCATAGTGTTAGTATCCGGTACTCATCGATTTCAAAAAAGGTATCAGTTACTAACACAATGGCCATAGTGTTAGTATCCTTTACAGACTCGGTATATATATTATATAGTGTGAGTTAGCATTGAAGTCGCATTGTCGTTGACTTTAGATGATGTTAGCTTCACTATTACAGGTTTACACATTCGTCTAGGAGATTGTACCGTCCTATTATTCCACATTCTTCTACCAAATATATAGTGGTTGAAGGGCGTAATACCGGCTCCTACTGATGAGTCGCCAGTAAGCACGAAACGAATGTGCATGAGATTATACTTTCCGTTCATGCTGCCTTTGGTTTATCCTTCTGGTCACAACTGAACTAATTTGTTACTAGGTTCGCAAAACCTAATACATACTTGCATACATATTAGATCTTCGCAACAAACAGTATTTAAATACTGTCTATTGTTTGATTTTCTTTTTTCAGTTTGCAATACAATAAAGCAATCTTACCTGACTGTTCTTTGATATCAAGTTTATGAGCTCGTAACAAACACGAATCACTTTGTATTTAACCTGTCATAAAACATAGCAGAACCACTGTCAATCACTGGTGCTGACGCGTTTCAAACTATTATGATCATCAACAGAACAGGACGGAAAACTGTCAAACGAGATTCAGTTGGCAATTTAGATTGGCAAGTTATTGAATATCTGATATGCGACTCTCATTCTCAGTTATCTCGCATATATTTTAATCGACTTCAATGAGGACCACACCTATGATTTTCTTCGCCTTAAATATTTGCACTGTGTTCTGTTCCTCATTAGTCAGTTTTCTGTCGTACTCTGATGATAGTGATGATGAAAAGTCAAAATGCGTTAGTGATTGATACTGGCGCTAGTTTTTCCGTGTTGTGCGACTGGCTAGGTACAATATAATTGTTTGTTATATCAGGCTAGCAGATTTGACTTAATGTGACTTGCCTTATATCAATTAAGCTATCTGGGTTGCTAAATTTAGAGCGAATGATGAAATTTCTAAAGGTGTGTCCAGAACAGAAGACACAAAACTTCAGACCAACAAGTAATACCCTCCATGACAATTGAAATGATAGAACAAATGGTAAAGCTTAGCTGAGCTATACGCGGTCATTCAAACAACAGTTGATATTTAGATACTTTTTGTGGCGGAGAACTAATATATAAGCCATTATGTATTAGGTTTTGCGCATCTAGTGACAAATTAATTTAATTATGACTAGAAGAATAAACAAAAGTCAGAATGAACGGAAAGTATTATCTGATGTGAACATTCGTTTCGTGCTTACTGGCGACTCATCAGTAGGAGCCGGTATTATGCCATTTCTCCACTACATATTTGAGTGAGGAATGTGCAGAAATAGGACGATACAATCTCCTATAAGAATGTGTAAACCTTCAGTAGTATAGTTAACTCCATATTAAGTCCTTTACAATGCGACTTCAACGTTAACTCACCTCTATATAATATATATAACGAGTCTGTAAAGGGTACCAACATTATAGCTACTGTGTCAGTAACCAATACTATCATTACGGTACTGAAAATGTACATGGTATCAAGAGAATGTATTTCAATGTATACTAAATTTCACGAAGATTTAAAATTACAAATATTGCTGATCACCTGTTACCCCATCAAATCCATACACTCTGATCTTGATCCATATCAGTCATCAAATTTTGCGGTAATCCTGTTATAATTCAATTAAATATATAACCGTTAGATGCTGTTTGTGGCGAAGAACTTATATACATATAATTTTTTAATAGGTGTTAACAGTAAATAGAATATTTTTGCAGAACCAAGCGTCAAGTTAGAAAACAATCAGGCCGTGAGATTCATTAGGTGTTGCTAATGCAAGTGGGAAATTAAAATGCTTAAAAATTCTTTGGCGTCCCAGTTTTATCTGCTCAATTTTCAATTTACTACCAATGATATAACTGCTGATTCTGATTTGATACTTGACCAAATGTTATATAATTTTCCAATAACATAATTGTAAAGTACATTGAAGAGCTTCGCTTTTTATTTCAAACCATCACCAGCAGCCTATTGCCTCAGGTTCACATGCTGATGCATATCAACCAATAAGAACCAAACAATTCACTAATATAAATCAGCCAATCAGTGTTGCCCAGAAGTTTTTCTATTCGCCGACACGAAAAATGTGCGTTTTAACTGCTAATCCAATTACAACTACGAATAATACAAATTTGAACGCTGTCAGTAGCTGCAATGCCAACACGAATTCTGATTCGTCAACTAATACAAAACCTGGCATTTCTCCAGTTATGACTTGTTCAACTGAAAACAAATCAAGCGGTCACGTTCGCCTGGAGCGGCGGATTGCCAGTACTCTGAAAGCGGGAATACACAGTCTGACTCAGCTGGCTACTGGCGCTATTTCCGATAAGAATTCAGCAAATTCTGGCAAGAAGCAACGAACGGCTGGAAGTTTGTCTGCTGTAGGTATAAGAGGTAAGTTTTATATTGTACTAGAATGTAGATTGCTCCGTGCTTGATTGACATTCGATATTTGTTTAAAAAACAGACAATGCATCATATACATTACGTGTGATTGACGGTAGCTTTTGCTATGTTGTGTAGCTAGATCAACGCAATGAGACTAGTGTATTCATCAAGCTCGAAAACATAACTTCAAAATTCCATATATTATAGCAAGATATTATATGTTAGCATTCCGTATCAAAGATTATGTTTTTATTATTCTTATTGCATAATGTCAAGGTAACCGCGAAATATGAATACTGATGTCGATCGAAGCTAGTGTATAAGGCTTTGCTAGAATAGCGGGTATTCAGAATTGGTTGTTATTCTCAACTTTGATTCGATTTAGCCAACACCAAACTATAATGGTCCAACCCTTAAATGTTTAAAACTACAATCTGTGAATATTTTGTTGTTTTCTAGATTCATTCATTCACACACTGCTAAAAGTATATATATATATATATATATATATATATATATATATATATATATATATATATATATATATTATGTGTGATTGTACTGGGCTCTCAAGTTGGTATAATTTGGCCATGATAAATTATACAGCTCAAATTTGCCTTTTGTTTAAGTTTACAAATAAACACAAATCCTATTTTATTTTGCTACTTGCACAATAGAGCAAAATTTACTGTCAGTCACAGGTACTGACCAATTTTGAGCCTATGTTAATCATCAAAGCACGACGGAAAACGGATTCACGAGGATGCAACCGAAATGCATATACAAAGAAAGTAAACCTGAATATGTAGCTTTCACATCTAATAGTATCGGTACATTGTACTTCATTGGAAACGTCGGCTACACAATTTCTATGCAATCCCGATATTTAACTTTTTGCAATTTCCATCACAAATAAGTTATACATTTAAGCAATCATTGATTGAGCACGTGATGAAAACAATTCTTTAAATCAAGTTTGCGAGCCTAAAATTGACATCAATCTCATTGTATTTAATCAGTCCAACACCATAGAAAGTCTACCACCAATCATATTTAATGACCAGTTTCGACCTTAAATGATTCTCATCAGTACACAGCGACATACCTAACGACGGAGATAAAACCGCGGTGCATAAATTAGGTAAGAAAAATCCAGATTCGGCTCCAAACACTAATACTAACACATACTGTTTTTGTGAATGGAATGTCAGCTGCACAATTTCTAGGCAATCACTAACATTAACTTTTTGAAGTTTACGTCACACGTGTACAATATTTATAATTGAGTAAACCACTGATTGTGCAGAAAACGATTAAAAAATTTTTAAAATATATTTCACGTACATATGCGAATAGTTAAATAAATTTCGGTTGTCTTTAATTAATTATCACAATCCCACACTGTCCAGGAAGCATTTTAACCCCAGATCGCAGAACTTTGCGGTCAGTTACTTAATTCCAAACATATAAGATGTAGTGTAGTTGTGACCAGAAGGATAAACCAAAGGCAGCATGAACGGAAAGTATAATCTCATGCACATTCGTTTCGTGCTTACTGGCGACTCATCAGTAGGAATCGGTATTACGCCCTTTAACCACTATATATTTGGGGGAAGAATGTGGGATAATAGGACGGTACAATCTCCTAGACGAATGTGTTAACCTGAATTAGTGAAGCTAACATCAAATAAAGTCTCGACAATGCGACTTCAAGGCTAACTCACTCATATAATATATATATATATATATATATATATATATATATATATATATATATATATATAATATATATACAGTCTACAAAGGATACTAAACTATGGCTATTGTTTTACTAACCGATAAAAAAATTATAGTACCGAAAAGGTACATGGTAATAACACTATAGTGATTAAAGGGCGTAATACCGGCTCCTACTGATGAGTCGCCAGTAAGCACGAAACGAATGTGCATGAGATTATACTTTCCGTTCATGCTGCCTTTGGTTTATCCTTCTGGTCACAACAAAACTAATTTGTTACTAGGTTCGCAACACCTAATAAATACTTGCATATATATTAGTTCTCCGCAACAAACAGTATTTAACTGATATAAGCTGTAGATTCTAGGACCCAACGGATTCGTTGACAAATAAATCTACCGGCAAAAGTAACTTACGGAAATGACACCTTGTAAAACAGCATCATCACCAACACCAAGCCAGGGCATTGATGGAGCCATATTTGTTTGTATAACGAGAATTTACTATTGACTGATACAAAATTACATCAGCATTGCTTAGTAGTCTATATGGGTTATGCAGCGGTGGTCGAGTGTTCATAAATATCTAAGATCTCGACACGAAAAAAACCAACACACCCACATAAATTGTGCACACTGTCTTTAAGTCAAAGTGAAATACTCTTGCTTCTCTATAAACAGCAAAGGCTTGAAAAACTACCCTTACGTTATAAATGAATGTTTTAGTCGAAGTAAAAACATTTTCGTCCATTTGTGAAGTCACACATATTGGCGGTACATGCAGATATTTTCTGCTCCAGATGAACGTGTTGGTAATACAATTAAACAACAAATAATTGCGCGAGTGGTTGTAAAAAATCATTAAATCTAGTTTTGGAGGTTGGAATAAACACCAATCCCATTGTATTAAACCGGTCGTCGAACAACATAGCAAATCTACCACCATTCTCAAGCAATGACGCGTTTCGAATTACTATGGTCGACATCAGAGTACGACGGTAAACTGACTAGTGAGGATCAAACCGCAATGCATACAAATATGGAAAGTAATATAAGACATGCGATTCTCACCTCTAGTAGTCTCACATTCCTTTAACTTGACTGCAAATTTCGGCTATACAATTTCTATGTAGACACGAACACAAACTTTTTGCAGCTTTCGCCAAATTAAAATAGATAATACAATTAAAAAATCAAAGATTTTTCGGTTGATGTAAGATCGAAACGCCTCATTGTGTGCGACTGGCGATAGTTTTGCTATTTTTTCGACGACTGGTTAAATATAATGGGATTGGTTTTTACTTCAAACCTACAAACTTGATTTAAAGAATGGTTACCACCAAGCTCATATTCAGTGATTGTTTATCGTATTACAAATATATATATATATGGCGAAAGCTACAAAAAATTAATGTTTGTGACTGCAATGAAATTGTGCAGCCGGCATTAACAGCCAAGTACAATCTATTCGAGATTACTAGAGGTGAGAGCCTCAAATCTAATTTTACTTTCCATATATATATATATATATATATATATATATATATATATATATGTATATATATATATTTCGGTTTGATCCTCGCTAGTCAGTTAATCGTCGTTCTCTGATGAAGGTCAAAACGCGTTTACACGTGTGACGGACTTTAGTTTTGCTATGTTGTTCGACGACTGGTTATATAAAATGGGATTGGTGTTTATTTTAACCTCGCATACTTGATTTAAGGAATGTAGCGATAGTTTGATTCGTTTCAACATAATGCAATATTTAAAAAGAGTTCAACATATAGGAAATCTTCTTTGACTAGATTATTTATTGTCTTTACAAATCAGCACAAATATTTAAAATTGACTTAGCTCACAGTATTTTTGTTAAGAAGTCCGCCTAATATCTGGGGTAGGATAATTTTATATCACTATGATTACAGCCTTAAGAGTGGAGTTAGCCATCAACACGTTAAGATGAAAGTGTTCCTGTTAGTTCCGCTGCCCAATAGTGGCATTGAAATCTACAGGTAGAGCATGTGTTTGATTCTTGTGTCCAGCTAAGAAAGCACAAAGGCACACATCAGTCTAGGAACGCCTATTTTTATGCTCTTGCAGTCATTATATTAAAAATAATTAAATCGCTTCTTGCCCAGTTTTTAATGTTCTGTAGAAACAACAAAGGTTGTCACAAACTTCTTTTGATTGTTAAATAAACTATCTATTATACGACAATGCGGGCGTGCGGGCGTGAACAAAATACATCGAGGATTAATCAATCTATTTTAAATCAATTTTGCAGAATTAGGATAAGCATCAAACCAAATTAATTTAATCGCCAGGCGCCATATTGTGCGAGTTTCTAAATGAGGTGGGATTCGTTTTTATCTGAAGTTCACAGACTTGATTTAAAGAAGTATTATTTGAAATCACGTAATTGATTAAAGCTTGAAAGGAGGAGAGAAAAAACATAATCTATAAAGTCCATTTATTGAACAGTTAATTTGACAATATGTACTTTTAAATTAATTTATATTTTTTCACCTAATGTCTACTGATGTGTTTAAGCATCTAACAGTTATCGCGCAACGAGAAAAATAGACATTAAAATATTTTTTTAGTTAGTCGCCATGGTGTACGACGTATTAAACAAACTGTGATTGATGTTAATCTGAAGTTCTCCGGCTTGATTAAATTAAGGGTCAGAGGCAGTCACGAAATTTCTTGTTGTTTGACTGGAGGAGAAACTAGTATGCTCCACAAAATGTCCATGTCGAGTCGTCTTTTAAAAAATTAATTTGACAATAAACTCTATTCATATCATATGTTTTTTTACATAATGAGTACCGATGTTTCTAAATAACTAACAATTATCCCTCAGAATTAAAATAATCATTAAATTTGATTTTTACAGGCGGTGGTGCTCTGGTTGTGGGATGTAGCCTATCCAACGAATCACATTGCGCTTTTTTCGGGGGTGGTACTTCAGAACATCCTCACGTCAGCCGAAATTCAAATATTCTTCACTCGTCAAAATCCCTAGCCTGTTCTTCATCTGGAACCTCGGAGTTATGCCGCTCTTCTTTTAAACCAACTCAGCCTGGACGACAAACAGACATTGGTAATGCGTCTGCTCAAGGCCATTTTATCAATCAGGGCGTAACTCGAAGCTGTTTAGATGCGAAACCGTCCGGTGAAATCGATCGTAAAGTGGCGAGCAAAACATCTGCACGGTCAAACATTTGTGATTACAAAAAAATGGATGATTCCTGTAATAGTACAGGTCTTAAAAATTCTGGTTGTGCTACAAATAGCAGCAGTATGAACAATGGTAATGGCGTTGATACAAGTGATGGCCGATATGGAACTTCTAATCAACAATGCACGCGAATGACAAATTCGACAATGGTGCCGCCGTACACTGCGGTAAGCGGTAAAAACAAAACGAACCGGTCATCTGGCGTTCGACGATTTAATCAGACAACCAATACACCGTGCACGATCTCCCGTAACACTGAGCCAGCAGGCTCAGTTATAACGTCTGGTTGTTCTGCTGGTAATAATTTTTTTAATAAACTTACCGCATTCGCAAATCGTTAACAAGAGACTTAACCTTCAAGATTCTGTTAATTTATTGATTCATAAATATTTAAATATATACAAATTTGCATCAACTAATTGAACTACTATGAATCAAGGTTGCGATCTTGATATAAACACCTGACCCATAATGTACATACATTTGTCAGTATAAACTAAGAATTGTATACTGGCAAATGTATGTACGTAATGAGTCAGGTATTTATATCAATTTTGCAACCTTGATTATAGTAAATTTTATTACCGCCCGCGTAACCAATGTTCGTTTAAATATAACTATTCGAATGCTTCTTGATTAGTAAGAGTGTCATGTAACGTAATTCGGCGAGTGAGAGCCAGCACAGTTTTTCCGAGCAGTTTGAGCGCGCTCAGTTAATCCGAGCCGCTAGAGCGCTGGCCTAAGTTGTTTACGTTTCGGCCAACCACAGAGAAGTCTCTTTAGCCTGGTAAACAAGAAAGAGAAAATCACAGATAATAGTACTGCGAACGCAATCAACGCATTAATTTAACATCGATTGGAATTTATTCGCCCATTAAATGATATTATACCTAGAGTACCCGAAATCCACAGTTGTTGCGCCTTTAGCCCGAAAAGCTGGACTTGAAGGCAGGTGCTTTAGTCAAAATATTAATTATTTGTTTTAGTGTGCGCATTTGCAATTGATCTATTCCCTGAACATGGAGAATTATATTATTATTATTATTATTATTATTATTATTATTATTATTATTATTATTACTTCTAGGTTGCGATCTTGATATAAATACCCATCCCGTTATGCAAAAACATTTATCGGTATAATCTAAGCATTGTTTAATGTAGAAAAGAAATATAATCCGGTAGACTGGTTTAGTCCTTGTTGGGAACACATTACGCAATTTGCATAATTTGCCGCGGACAGGGCTCCAAACTGGCATGTCTGCATCGAAATCTATTGCTTTAACCACTGAGAAAGCCGGCCATGAAATGAATTAGATATTTATACGAGTTTATCTTTTGCTATACTGAAATATTATCATAGAGGACGGACAATTTTTGACAATTGCATAAAATTAAAATATTTTATTCTAGTCGGTCTCAATGTCTTATTATACAGATTTTCTAATTACATTGTTCGTATTGCATGCATACCAGCTAAATTATACACCTGTTTTTGTAAAGATCTAACATTCAAATTTTGCTTTTCGAAAGAATTATGCTTTTCTTTCGAAAGCATGTTGAAGTTACGTTCAACAGAGCTTGGTTTGTGGAATTTTATTGACTTATAGGAAAAACAAAAAGCCAATTAAAAGTAAGCTTTTTCTCGATGAAAAGGTCAATCCATTCTAAAAATTCTTATTAACAAAAGTACACTTCTTCAGTTGTAAAACTCCTAGATATCAGTCTAATTTGGTCAAGAAATATTGGTCTGACTTGTGTGCCATTTATATTCATTGAAGGAGAACTACAAATAATATAAATAAGGAGGTATTTCTGGCTTGGATGGGGATATATTTAAAAAATCATGTTTACGAGCGTGAGGCAAACACATCTCATATTCTTTCTAACAAATCCCACAAGATAGTAAAACAAACTCCAGTCACACGAACTGGCGCATTTCAAACTTCCATAGTCATCATTAGAATACGACGGCAAATTGACTAGCGAGGAACAATCCACAATGCATATGAAAGATATGGAATGTAGAATATGTCTTTCTCAACTTAAGAAGTCCCACGTAAACTATATTCGACTGTAAATGTCGGTTGCATGATGTCTTTTCTGTCACCAAAATAACAAGTTAGCAGCCGAAATTTATAGTCAAGTACAATATATGCGAAACTACTAGAGAAGAGATACACCGCGGTTTCATCCTCGCTCATCAGTTTGCCGTTGTACTCTGATGATGATCATGGAAGATCGAAACGCGTTAACACGTGTGAATGGAATTTGTTTTGCTATTCTGTGCAAAAAATCAGAATGAATATGATATGTATTTGCCTCACGATCGAAAATTTGATTCTAAAAATATATCTCCATTGAAGCAATCAATGCGTGCTGAAGTCCAAGATTAAAAATTTGTTTCTGGTTATCCTTGACATACATTAGCTATTAGTTCACCTATCGTACCTCAAAGGGTAATGAATTGAAATTTACGTTAGAAGAGAATAATGATTAATTATCTTTTTGGATGCAAAAATAGAGCGAATTGAACCTAGATTAGAAAGAAATATTTTTAGGAAATTTAATTACTCGGGAATCCTCCTCAATTTCTGCTCAAACGACCCATATGGATTGAAAAAGGCATTCTTAAATCCATTATATTTTGGAGCATTAAATTAGTTGATTTGAAATATAGAGATAGGGAATTGATTATAATAAAGGAAATATTCAAAATACACGGCTATCCGACAATTATAATAGAACGGTTAATGAAGGAAATGTTGTTGAGATTTAAGGATAAGATAAAAAACCAAGCAATGAAGAAAACAAAACCAGAAAGCGCAAAATTATGGTATTACTCAATTCTAGATTGATCAGAAAAATTTGAATAATAGCAGCTAAACACAATATCAAAACAGCTTTAAGATTATCACTTACAATACGAAAAAAGAAAAAATAGAACCCCACAACAAATTGGGAGTACATTCGAAGATTGTAAGCTCAGGTACATAGACAAAACCATGCTCCGCATAAAGGTACGTAGAGTTAACACAAAACGGCATGCAAATACAGACAACTTCAATGATCAGATCTAGCTAGGAAGCCAAGGGAAACAGGTCATTAAATAATTCTTTAAATCAAGTTTGCGAGCTTGAAGTAAACACCAATCCCATTGTTTTTAACCAGTCGTCGAACAACATAACAAAACTACCGTCAGCCGCAACGCTCTGTCGCGTTTCGACCTTCCATGATCATCTTCAGTGTACGACAGCAAACTGACTAGCGAGGATCAAACCGCATTGAAAAAATATATGGAACTTAAATTTTAGATAGGCGGCTCTCACCTCTAGCAGTCTCGCGTATACATTGAACTTTGACTGGAAATGTCGGCTGCACACTTCCTATGCTGTCGCGAACATTAACTGCTTGCAGCTGTCGCCACATATACATATATAGGCAATACAATGTTAACAATACTTGATTGCGCGGGTGGTGGTACGAATTCTCTTAAATCAAGTTTGCGAGCTTGAAGTAAACACCAATCCCATTGTATTTAACCAGATGTCGAACAACATAACAAAATTACCGCCAGCCGCATTTGCCAAAAGTTTTTTTTCTCTGTGAGTATGGTGTCAATCCTGAAGATGGGACTGTAAATGGAGCCCATATTCGGACAAGCATAGTGGGAACGGCTTCAGAGTGACGGACCATTGAGAAAACAAGCTGTGCAACTGGAAATGTAAAGGAATCAACATTTTACAGACCTACGAATGCTATCAATTGTCCCACAACCGTCTATTGTGGTATCTGCTCCAACGATGACATCACTCCGCAGAATTAACGTCATTCAATGACACTTAATCTATTATGATCATCATTAGAGAACATGGGCAAAGTGACTAGAGGGGATAAAACCGCAATGCATGTATATGAAAAGGAAATTTAAATATGCGGTTCTCAGATCTAGTAGTCTCGCATTAATTGTACCTTCAAAGGTGATGATGACAGTTCTTCAAATCAAGTTTGTGAACTTGCGATCAACACAAATCCAACTGTATCAAATCAGTCATACAACATAGACTGGCATGTATGAATATGCAAAATTAATGACATTCATTGAAACTTTTATAACTTCTATGACAGCATTAGCACACAAGGACAAACTAATTAACGAGGAACAAATAAAAATTCATTAATTACGAATGAAAAAATCTGGTTTAGTTTGGTAACTATTATCAAGGTGTAACGGCTCATAATTAATAGAAAAGTTTAAAACGTGCATTTTAATACGAATTAATGTAGGCTATGATAGGAATTTATTACCACAATTTAAAAGTTTAAAGAAAATTAATGAAGCAATATATATATATATATATATATATATATATATATATATATATATATATATATATATATATATTACACAATATATTTCTAATTAGAAGAAATAAGGCATTAATAGGCCATTTATTTCGAGATTATTAAACTTCATTTTACAATCTTTCATTAATATACATCTTGGGTTTTCATTTGATAATGTGGGTGGTAACGAATCTAAGTCGGTTTTATTGTGTGGGATGATGAAGTGTGTATGCGTATGTGTCTGCGTGTGTTCCTGTGTGTGCCGTTCTCGCTGTATTGCAAAGTGATGTCTGGGATCGGGTCATTCTTGTATTGATGGATTGAGAGTTAACCAACTGTTGGCATTATTGGCTGTTACGTGTACGAATGGAATTTTCCCGAGTATAGTCCTTCTTTTCCCCTTGTTCCGCAATTTTATTTGGTCCACTTGATAACAGCGCAGGTGTGGATTGCAGTGTTGAATGCTCATATTGTTTCGAAATTTCTGTCTCCGTATGTGCAGCTGTTATTTTCTATTCAGTTTGATACCAATCTGATCGAACTTTTGTTGGGTCTGGTCGAGGTGGTGTTTGGTCTTGCTTTGATGCTAGTATATTGTTGTTTGGTTTTGTGATTCGTGGCCAGTCTATTAGAATATCATGTTGATGAAACTTTTGAGTATTTAGGCTGGGTGTAAGTTGTTTTATATAAATGGCTTCATAAATATATAATTATTTTTCTGATTTTGCTTTATGTAGAATTGAGAAATTGGTCAAATTGACTGAGAATTTGTAGACTATGAATGATTTGGAGAGAATTGGAAATTAGCCTTCGGCACCCAACCTCATGATTCTCTGCGTGCTAAATGTGATATTAACTTTAACACTGGGAAAATTCTCCGTAGTTATACTATTTAGCCGCCGTGCAATTATTGAGGCCGGTAAGTCACCTCTATCATCACTTCGCAATACAGCGGGAAAGACCTTTAAATGCAAACACACAAAGACACTTACCATACACACTAATCAGCCAACACAGTAAATAGATGTAAAACCCAGTCAGATTTTTTGCCATCCACATAATCAAATAAAAACCCAGAATGTATATAAATGAAAGATTTTAAAGTGAAGTTTAGTAGTCTCGAAATAAATGGTCATTATCCTCTTTGTTATTAATGCGGTTTTACTTCCTAATTAGAAATATTTTGTGTAATATTCAAAGGCAATAGGTGTTATATATATATATATATATATATATATATATATATATATATGTCCACTGCCTTCGAATATTAAATAATATATTTCTTATTAGGAAGACGATTAATGTTTTTTCCTTCCGAATAGATAAACCAGCAGAGATCCGTTGAATTATTTGTTTTATTGTGGTAAAAAATTGTAAACGCCCCGGCTTCAAGTAAATGCCGTACGACGTTACAAACTCGGTTAAGGTGCTCTGAATAGAGATTAGTTACTGATATGGGGGCCCTTAAGAGGACCGGGTAATACGTTCGCTTGAAGTCTTCAGAGTTGAAGATGTCCTAGAGCCTTGGGTGGACTCTGGTTGAGTTTTTGCTCCCGTGGTTGAGCTGTGATCGCGTTGTGTATGGTGTCCTGCAGGTCCTGCACTCAATTGGCTCGTCTCTCCGGTATCCCGCATCAAGATGAGTAGGTATTGACAGCCGACAGAGCGCACACGTATTGACAACCGACAGAACGCACACGCGTGAAGCAGGTAGAAGGCAAATGCCACAACTGACTTGCATGGTAAATTACCGTGCTTAAATAGCATACAATATGTGTACTTGCATACTATTGGTTAAACGTGGTTAGACGTGGTTAAACGGCAATTTGCTTTTTTCTCATTGGTGCAACGTAAATAAATTTGAATTTAATTTACGCAATATGTCGGCGATTGATTTGTGTCGTTACAAAATGGTGGATAATTGAATTTTTAGTTTCTTTTGTAAACGTGATCTTCGGTTTGGTTAAATCAAAAGGTCAGCAATCGATCGCAGATTAAAGAATTGAAAATACTAAGCATGAAATGATGTGGCTGCTTAGACAATGTGTAATTCATGCATATTTGATCATAATTAAATTTGAAATAAAATGTCCCGATTTTTAAAATAACTTTTTCGGAAGCGTTGAAGGATCAACAATTGGCTGTAATATCAGTAGAATGTTGTATTTAGCTATAATGCTACTAGTGTGGATGTAGTAGTAGCATTATTTTATAATAAATATTATACAAATTGGAGCGTAATTCTCATTTGGCATCGAGAGGTTTGTTTGTCAAGCATCCGCTCTGAAAAACCGCGGTTTATTTCTATGCGTAGATAATCTAATTTTGGGTAAATTCTTTTGCTAACTGTCTGTCTCGAAATTGCATTTCTTGGATTCGTACTTACTCAAATAATTCATGTCTTGATTAGGATTGAACGCAAAATGTCATTATTTAAATCCGTAGTTCATTTCAGTAATGGATTCGCTGTGTTCATGTTCCCAGTAAAGACAAAGAATTTGGCGTTATATGATAAAAATAAATTACTTGTAAATAATACATGGTATATATTTCCGATCTAATTATTACTGTTTGAAATATAAACATATACTAAACACTCATTGATTTCACACATAGTGATAATAATTGTTTAAATCAAGAGATAAACATCAATCACACGAACTTACACATTGCAGCATTCTCTGAACATCAGTCGAGCACGGTGGCAAACAGACTAACATGGATAAAACTTCAATGCCAAAATAAGTTTGCGACAATCAGATATGCGGATCCCACGACTAGTAGTCAAGCATTCATTTTTCTTGATTGGAAATGACGCCAGCGTGTTTTGTATACAGTCACAGAAAACTAGAGACATACTTTACATACTGAGGCTTATAATGTGTTGAATATACCTGAGTTATAATGAAGTTATACTTCTGTATACAAGGATATTTTCTGTTTAAATTTTTTGTTCATGGTACAATTTCCAAGTTTTTAAGTTTAACATGATTAGAAGTTAATAGAGTTGAATAATGAAATATTTCTGTAGCAATAATGACAAATCGTAAGCCTCAGGCAAAAATGGCAGCAAGCTATATGGGCCAAATGCCATCGAGAAACAAGGCCGTCCCTGCTATGCCGTATTCGTCAGCTCCTGAAGCCTTCTCCCGCATAGTGCCTATGGCCTCGACTGAATTTGATCCAACGGCACTTTACAGTCAGAACGCTAGCACTTCACCATATCAATCGGCCGAATTCCTGGAGGCTTGCAGCGATGCCGCCATTTTCAACACGACGCACGACAGCATAACAAGCAGTGCAACTAGCACTAGTAGTGATAATTACCGTGACAAAGCCAATACTAACAATAGAAGCATTCTAGCGAAAAAAAGCACGACCAACTCGATAGTCAAAATGGGTACTCAGAGATGCAGTAATCGGAACATTAATGGCGGTAATACTAGTTGCAACAGCAGTTATACCAGTAGCAGCAGTAGACAAAATGCAAATCAAACTACGCAGGTCTTATCACGAGCAACCAGTGCTAAAGATCGCTCAAAATCTACGAACGTTTCTACTCTACTAAGCCGTACGAATTCAGCAAAATGCCGACCCATCGCAACAGCTGGTGTTAATGCAATTCGCGTGGGCCACGACACACCTTCTCATGAAAAGGGGTCATCACAACAATTGTGCCAAAGCCGACAAAAAAAGAATGATAAATTTAACGCTGATACTGGAAGCATTAGAAGAACAAAACCAAAACACTCCAGCCCCAGTAAGCCAGCGATCCTAGACAAAAATACCAAACAGACAAAGGAGACAAAGAAGTTGCTTGCGGAGACAATTCCATCAGATTATAAGGAGGTAGATGAGCTAAAATGCCACTCGAGTAATGCAACATCAGTTAACACCGAGGCGCATACTATGCCTGGAACCGGAATTGGTGACTCCAGTCGACCTAATATTTCTATTACTAGCACACGCGGAGGCAAATCCTCTAAAACACCACCTAAAAGGCCACCGCCTCCGAAATTAGCCAATATGGCACAACTCTCACCAGATGCTCAAAAGCTGGGCAGCATTGACCAAACTTGGAGAGCCGAAGTAAACGATGCAAATAATCGATTGTCAAATAGGCAAGCGGAACGATCACCAACACAGGTCTGAATCATTTATTATTTTCTGTTGCAAATATTGCTTGTTCAGAACGGTTATTCTTCTCATATTTGGTGATATTTAGCTATTTTCTATAATCATGGAGTCGGTACCTTCTACAGCAGCAGCGTATAAATTTAAGTCACTCTTTGTACAGATTTATTTTCCAAAGAGTGTAGTAATCATCATATTCTTGTGCGCCACAAGCTCTCATTGCAACGCTCTTTAGCCGACCCGTCCTTATATTCTGACATCTATAGTTTAGCTTGCGTTTCTGAATTCGTGGGTGTAGTTAATATAATTTATCGAATAATGCATCTTCCCAACTTTCCATGTAGAAGCCAAGACAAACAAATAATGACGTTTTGACAAATAAGTTAAAATAGGATTAGGTGGGCATACCTAAATCAGCATAAACGAAAGGTATACCCTCATGTACACATCGATTTCGTGCTAACTGTTGACTCATCGGAAGGAGCCGATATTGCGCTCTATACCCGCTATATATTTTATTAAGAAATGTTGAAAAGTGAGACGGTTTATCGAAAACCATTGTGCTGGCACCCTTTATAGGCTCAGTATATAGTATAAATAGTGAGTTGGCTTTGAGGTATAAATTTTGAAGACGATAAAAAGTTATAACCATTACTGCTTGAATACACACTCGTATGGTAGATTGTACCGTCCGTCTGTCCATTTCTTGACCAAATATTAAGTGTGTATACGTTGTAATAGCGGCTCCTTTTGGTTAGTCGTCCGTAAACAACTAACGCGTGTATACATGAGATTAAACCATTCATTCATTCTTACTTTTGTATGTTCTTCTGTTTCTATTTTTGTTAAGTTGTTACAATGTTCACAAAATCTAATACACAATTTCATATACATTGGCTCTTTGCAACAAATAATATATAGCTAAATAATAGATCCATTTGAATTTAGATTAAATATCACAAAAACTTCAACGTTTTTTAGTTTTTGCGTACAACTATCGAAGGCAGTAATTTGATAAAACCGTGTATTTTCAAAGCAGGCTCAATATTTTTGTCTGCAATATAATACTCTTCCTGATAGCTTCGTTCCAATTAGGCTATGATACTCCAATTAAAATGCTTTATTTAATTGCACACTATGCTGTTACGTTGAAGCTTTAACTCTAAACAATAGTTTCGCATAATATTTTATGCATTAAATACTGATTTTACTAATGAATAAAATATTATCAATATACATTTGAGCACTGATTAAACAAGGAAGGCAGTGCCATGCCTAGCTGTACTGTTAAAAGTACTTAGCTATTGCTTTAATACGCATAAGCTTGAGATTATGCACTGTCCAGTGCTTTCGAAGTTAAATCACCATGCATACTTGGTTTTGGGTATAGTTCAGCTGCCGACAAATAAGTAGCCAATGCGTGAGAAACTCGTGCATAATGTCAATTTATCTTAAACTCCTTTGAGACATCTGTACTCTAGGTATGTCATGATCATTCTAATGAAGTATCTATAAATTTATATGCAAACAACTTTTAATAAATCGATTGATTAATTTAGAGTGCGAACATTGCAGCACCATGTTTGCAATGAGCACTAATTCTTATTTATAGACCTGTTATTACACCTTGCCGTCACTTGGCATCGTATGCACCAGTTTTTGAACTAGATATTGATGTGCTCAGTCACATTTTCGCACTCATAAACCGTTTAAATATATTCGTATCAATAGCACACGTAATTAATTGTATGATCTCTCAACAGAGACCTTTAACTGGGAAGTGATGTCATTCACACGTATAATATAAAAATTCATTAATTTGAGCCGACTTTTTTATCAAATCGGAAAAATTGTTGCTGGGTTGAAACGTAAATTCACGAATTCGCCAAATGGTGTATTTTAGTTCTAATTAACTGCGTTGTAAAGAACGTACATCACCAAATCCCAGTGGAAAGTAAGCATAAAATACTTATAAAAGACGGAGCACCGACTTAACTAATATTCCAGTGGGCGATGGAAGAAATCCTGTATATCTCCATGTGGAATACAAATATTGTTTGCATGTGTGTTTAATTACTTAATGGCGCCATTTTTCATTACTTTATCTCGATTTAGAAAAAGTAATGCATATATATATATATATATATATATATATATATATATATATATATATATATATATATATATATGAGTTCTTTGGTACTAAGATTTTCTTATTCACTGTTTATTAGGAAAACTAAGATAATCGAATTTAAGAACTTGCAATTTTCACCTATCCATTTAATTTAACTAACCTGACATCAGTGCAGAGCTATCGTCTGTCGTATGTATCGACACTTCCCGTCCTTGCATTCGCATCATCAGAGCACAACGGCAATTTACCAAGCCAGGAATAAACTACAGAGTGGATAAGTTTGGAAAATCAGTTGTTCGTGCCTCAAACATAGTAGTCTCGCATAAATTATTCTTGAATTGAATGCGATTGCAAAAGTTCTATACAGTCATGAGCGTAACTTTTAAGCAGATTTCGTCAGACGTATAAAAGTTATTTTTTAAAGCAATTATTAACTTGAAAGATGGCTTTAATTGCGGACCTGGATTAATTGAAATTACCTGATCTGAGTTTTGACTAACGCAGCATTCATTGTTCCAGTAGTTTTCTTTTGATAAAATATTTCGGCCTAACTTACCGTAGGCCTTCATCAGTTGCATTTTTATTCACAAGTTTAACAAACGAAACAAATTAAGCAAGCGCGTTCTAAATATTTCACACTTGCCTCTCGAGTTGTTGTTTTACCAGTGTATATTTATTATACCATTTAACAGCGTTGCTGATATAATTCCATGTTAAATGTTTCTTGGAGGATTGTTTTAATTGCGGATCTGGATTAATTGAATTTCGCTGATCTGTGTTTTGACTAACGCAGCTTTCATTGTTCCAGTAGTTTTCCTTTTGCTAAATATTTCGACCTAACTTACCGTAGGCCTTCATCAGTTGCATTTTATTTCACAAGTTTAACAAACGAAACAAATAAAGCAGCAATTATTAACTGTTCGTGTGAAATTGAAGAATTTAGGATAAAAAGGTTCATTTTTAGCAAAGTTGCTGCTTGTCACACGTACTGACGCATCTCATTATGACGTTAACTCTTTTCTTCAAAAAATTATAGCATATATAAACTCTTTTTGCAATAAAAGGTTGGTGCATCGAAAATACTTCCACAGAATGCAACAACAGACTCAACCATAGGAACGCCAAGTTATAAAGCTCCAGGCAGTCCGACACAGACTTCATACGCGGCAGGTCAGCCAGTACAAAGCAAACCGGCTGTTTTAGGCTCGACGTTTGTGTTGACTGACGCGCCTCTTGTTCCAACATCAAAGCAACAACAGTACACTGCAGGTCGACCCGTTTGGCCGGTTCCATCGACGATGCCATCGACAAATGCTCTGGTGGTAAGCAGACGCCCGACTCCAATGACTACTAAAAACTCACCTGATGGATCTGGTACTCGATTACCTCACCAATTAGTTGCAATAAAACCGGCGGTAATTTCATATTTCCCATTCATCATTCTAATTAAGGTCGCCCAAATCTAAAGAAATATACATTCAGACAACTTGGATGCTCCAACTAACTGTAAACGCAGGGTATCATAAATAATGCCAGAATTCAAGAAATAAGTATATCTATATGCCGAAAACTAAGAATGATGCTTCAATCATCTACCAAGATGGTTATCATTTTATGTGAATAAAGGATCTAGCTGCATGAATCAAGAGTTAATTGGCGATCGTTGACGCTAATCTTGTATTTTAGAAGGTCTGTATTTGCCATCATACCCGTAGAGGAATACGAACCAATTCCACTATTCTTTTACTATATATATATATATATATATATATATATATATATATATATATATATATATATATATATGGTGAAAGTTACAAACAGCTAATGTTTTTGACTTCATAGAAATTGTGCAGCCGACATTTCCAGTCAAGTTCAATGTATGCGAGACTGCTAGAGGTGAGAGCCGCCTATCTAAATTTGATGTCCATATATATTCAATGCGGTTTGATCCTCGATAGTCAGTTTGCCGTCGTACTCTGATGCTGATCAAGGAAGGTTGAAACGCGTCAGTGCGTTGCGGCTGGCGGTAGTTTTGTTATGTTATTCGACGACCGGTTAAATACAATGGGATTGGTGTTTACTTCAAGCTCGCAAACTTGATTTAAAGAATTGTTACTACCACCCGCGCAATCAATTATTGTTTAAATTGTATTGCCTATATATGCTTATGTGGCGAAAGCTGCAAACAGTTAATGTTCGTGACTGCATAGAAATTGTGCAGCCGGCATTTCCAGTCAAGTTCAATGTATGCAAGACTGCTAGAGGTGAGAGCCGCATATCTAAATTTTATTTCCATATATATTTGATCCTCGATAGTCAGTTTGCCGTCGTACTCTGATGATGATCACGGAAGGTCGAAACGCGTCAGTGCGTTGCGGCTGGCGGTGGTTTTGCTATTCCGTTCGACGACTGGTTAAATACAATGGGATTGGTGTTTGCTTCAAGCTCGCAAACTTGATTTAAAGAATTCTTTTACTTTGTCTGTAGAAGTTGGCCTTAATGACTCAGTTTCTATTTAAGTCAATCTTACAATATATATATATATATATATATATATATATATATATATATTTATGTAATTCTATATGTGTATGTATAGAATGTATGTATGTATGCATGTATTTATGTATGTATTTATGCATGTATGTATGTATGTATGTATGTATGTATGTATGTATGTATGTATGTATGTATGTATGTATGTATGCATGTATGTATGTATGTATGTATGTATGTATGTATGTATGTATGTATGTATGTATGTATGTGTATGTATGTATGTATGTATGTATGTATGTATGTCTGTATGTATGTATGTATGTATGTATGTATGTATGTATGTATGTATGTATGTATGTATGTATGTATGTATGTATGTATGTATGTATGTATGTATGTATGTATGTATGTATGCATGTATGTATGTATGTATGTATATGCGTGTATGTATGTATATATGTGTGTGTACGTATGTATGTATTCATGTATGTATGTATGTATGAATGTATGTATGTATGTATGTATGTATGTATGTATGGATGGATGGTATGTATGTATGCATGTATGCATGTATGCATGTATGTATGTATGTGTGTATGTGTGTATGTGTTTATGTATGTATGTATGTTTGTATGTATGTGTGTATATATGTATGTATGTATGTATGCATGTATGTATGTATGTTTATCTGTTAATGCTTGTAATTATATTGTGTGCACATTTATTTATGCATGTACACTTGTACGTAAATCTGATTGTGTGCTTATATGTAAGCACATATTTTTGTACGTATGTATATATTTATATAATTATGCATGCATGTTTGTATGTGCGTACGTGTTTTGCTATGTACGTGTATATATTTGTATGCTTGAAGTATGTTTGTATTTATGTGTGTATGTATGTATGTATACATGTGTGTACTTATGTATGCTTGTATTTATTTAAGTATGTACACATGTATGCATTTAGTTATATTTGTATGTGTGTATGCATTTATGTGTGCATATAGTTTGTTTGAGTATGTATGTATTTATTTATGTAATTATATTGTGTGCACGTATGTAAACATTTATGAATCTTCACATGTATGTATGTTTGTATGTTTGGTCGAATGTATTCATGTGTATGTATGTATTTATCAATTTTGGTATTTTCTAATTTATATATATATATATATATATATATATATATATATATATATATATATATATATATATATATATATATATATGATTGA
>JAQBSW010009022.1:0-30903 GCA_029291075.1 Eudiplozoon nipponicum | reverse complement strand
ACATAAAACAACAAGCACCTGGCCTTAATATTCAAAAGTTTCATCAACATGATATTCTTATCGACTGGCCAAGAATAACAAAATTCAACAACAATCTACTAGTATCCAGCCAAGAACAAACAGGCCCTCGACTAGAATCAACAAACATACAATCGGATTGGCAACAAACTGAAGTGGAAATAACAGAGGCGCATACGATGACAGAAGTCTCCAAACAATGTGAGCGTTTAACACTGCAATCCACACTGGCGCTTTTACCATGTGGAAATGATAAATTTGCGCAACAAGGTGAAACGATCAACTACACTGGGAAAAATAGCACTTGTATATGTAACAGTGAACAATGCGCACAAATGGTTAATTCTCAAGCATCAAAACAATAATGACAGATCTCAGACATCACTTTGCAATACTGCGAGAATGACCTTTACATGCAAACACGCATACACACAAACACAAACGCATACACACTCACCAACTAGCCAAAACAAGAAACAGAAGTAAAAACGAGTCAGATTTGTTACCACTAGCATAATCAATTGAAAACCCAAAATGTATAAATATGTATGATTGTATAAGAGATGATTCACGAAATAAATGGCCTTTATCCACTTTGTTATTTATGTGTTCTGTATTCCTAATTATAATTTTACTGTGTTAAATTAAAAAGGCATGGATATTATAAAGAATATATATATATATATATATATATATATATATATATATATATATATATATATATATACATATATATATATATAGAATAAACATGTTAATTTCTTGAATCGGCTTTGCCAATTTAAGCCATATTTAGTTTATATTGATAAAATGTCATCAAATTCGAACCATAAAAATTCGGTTCAATATCAGCTCCACAGTTGGAATGTTGTTTGTTTTATATTGGTTACACGTGAGAGAGTGATTAGAATTTAAGGCTGAAGAGATTCCGAATAGTCTTCACCCACATAAAAATTTAAAATTAATCACGATCTTGATCATCGGCCAAGTCTGCGGTGGGCCATACACACTGCCACGGTAGCCGCTATTGTAGCCAGAAATGATCGCAAAAATGACAAAGAAATGTGTCGTAGTGGCATCAGGACTCAAGTACATATTAACAACAATTGACAAGCCTGTGAACGTGAATTTTAAATCTATCATATTAATGTGAGTGTTCTAAGATATCTTTATTATTTATCATAAAACTCGAACGGAGAGTTTTTATCTAATTTTTTCGCAATTCGGCTGGCTTGAAGTGACATGCCTAGACATACATAGTCAAAAATACTTCAAATTTGAGAATAAGTAGTGTTCCAATTCTATAATTCTGCGTGTTTGAGAAAATTGTTCAACAAACTCGAACGTGCCTATTCCATCTGAAAACAAGTGTGGCTAATCTACAACGACATTTCTTGAGAAAAATAAAAAGAATTTATTCACGCAGGTGTAACAATTTTCACTTTTCCCATAAAACTTGTCTTAATGCATCATTGCTTAAATCGAGATATTGCTCATTAGAATATTTTAGACTGAACATTTCCACATTCTGCATGAACTTTAAAAGAAACAACTTTATTTCCTCCAATTTAATGTCAGCTCTAAATATAATAATAAATAAATAACATTAAATAATAATTTAATTACGATAATTGAACAAATATGCCTTACGGTAAGCAACAACAATTCAGCAAATAAATCGAATAATATGCATAGGTTATCTCAATAATTAACATATTTAAATTGAATGATATATGACTATTTACGATATATATATATATATATATATATATATATATATATATATATATATAGAAATAATTGAATATACATAATGAAAGTACATACGATATCAAATGTGGGGCTATAGAAGTGTAAGGACATTTCCACTGCTTAATTTGATCGCTTTTAGATTTCAAGAGAGAAAATAATTCTGATTAAGATAAAAATACAGTGTAAATGAAAGTTATCCAGAAAAATAATTTGTGCAAGTTTATTTTGAAATAGTAAATTAAGAAATATTTAACTAGAAACGATTAAATTTATACGGAATAAAGAATGTGTAACTTAGCTGAAGATTTTGGAATTTTACTTGCGTTTTTGGTATCAAATCTTTAATTGGGCATATAATTCATAGGTGACGTAGTGGTAACAATATCAGAAAAATTATCTTAAAAAACAAATAAAATTTCTACACTATGTCTAATCATATAGAATCATATTACATGCTCTGAAATGTGTCATGAAAATTAATAAACAATAATAACAATTTTGCATCTACTTTTTTAAAATTTTTATCACTTCAAGAAATAACACCTTACTTCACTTATAAATATTTCTAATAACGGCAATCTAAGATTTATTTATTTATGCATTTTGTATAGCGTACATAGTAGGAAATACATTCAATTTGGACTAAATGGCAGGTCAAGATCAGCAGGAACAAAAAACGCAATATCATTTGTGCACGTGTTTTAAGCTTATTCGATACTCATCAAATGAAGCAGGGTATACGCCAAAAACTTTTCATAATTTTGTTCAAGAATGAAAAACAAGTTAAGAAGTAATATTGTGTTAAGACTGTTAGGGATACTAACAACATGTCTTTGCGATTTTCACCAATAAGGATTACAAAAGCCACTTTTGCCAACTGCTCTAGAAACGAGGCTCATTAGTTTGGTTTCAATCGGTATTAGTTACAAAAAAATGTCGTGGTAGACATGATATCCCTCAGTGAAACATGTGACACGCTTTTTTTCCACTCTGATGTACTTCGTGACAAAATGCTTGGTGCGGTTTAAGAGAGTTTCCATCTCGTATTAATGCTTTGCTGGAAGGTACTAATCACATGTGTACGGGAGATTAAACATTGTGTTTATACTGAATTTTTCATGTCATTTTGGTCCAAATTTAAAAACAGCATCACCAGGTAAGCCAAAAATTATATAAGAAAAAATGCGTCATTCTAATAAGCATAGTAGAATAACGTGTTGGCACAATATTTGGTAAAATTGTTATTGGCGTTAAGTAGTTAGTATTTTTAATATTAAACTATGATGCTGACACAAAACAACTAGTGTTATAAATCATTATTGAAAGGGAATATTTCACGATTCTCAATTTAATTATATATATATATACCTGCTATATACCTCTATATATATATATATATATATATAATTCTCTATATGGCTTTTTATATGATTATGCAGGTGGCAACAAATCTGAAGCGATTAAACTTCTTTTTCTTGTTTGGTTTTATAAGAATGTTTATATGAATACGTGTCTGTTTGCCTATCTATTTGTGTGTATCTTTGCGTGCAGGGATCTCTCTCGTTTTATAGCAAAGTGATGTCTGAGATCTTTTCATTATTGTATTGATAGAGTGAAAGTTAAATATCTGTTCGCTTTGCTGGCTGTCATGTTTACGAATGTATTTACCCAAGTGACGTCTCAATACGAAAAACGTGTCTTTGTGAAATAATGTGCGCAAATATTGAACGTGCACAGTTAGCTTAAATGAAGCTAATGAGGTTGTGTGTAAAATTCCTTAGGAGCTTATTAACTATAGCCAAATGCTTTAAAGTGTTGCTTGTTCTCATTTTGATTTAAGCTGGTCAAAGAGCATCCACTAAATGAAGCAACTGAGTATTGAAAATGGTAAGCATAATCTCAACTTGCACGAATAATTTATTTACTAAGGGATTAAACGAAATTATACTGCCAATTTACTTCCTTTTGCAGAATACATGGGAATCTCGCACCTTTTGATTCTTTTCTTTTATTTTCAGAATGTTATATATGCTTATGTTTTTCACTTTGGAATCTTGATAACTTACATTGAAACTGGCGTTGTTAATATTGACTGAACTGATTTTTTGTCATTGTGACAAAATTTCTGCATGAGATTTATTATAAATTTGCCAGACTCTATGTTTTCCAGAGAGAGGAACTTTGTTTCAATCTGCAAATTTTACACAAATAACAAAAATAATACACAAAAGTTTATCCGAATTGATTGTAGATAAATCAAGGCAAGCCGTCGAAGGTGGTCCACGTTTAATAAGGCAGACGTATTCGATGCATAGGGCTGAATTTTATATGCACAAATGTCCTAAACGGTGCCGCTCGACAAATATATAGATTCTTTACGTTTGTTGTTGAATTGACGAGGTTTATCGATGCTTCATTTCAGGGAATGATGCCTGTGAAAATGTGTCCTATTGAGGCGAAATCTACCATTTTGGCAACACTTATCCAAAAGAATTGCTGGACTCCTCCAGAGACTTCCTGTAAAGTCAGCTATAAAAGTTATATTATATCAGTTTAGCTTCACAATGAAATTATATTTATAAAAACGAAGTAGTCATTTTATATAAAAAGGTTTGTGGCATTAGTATTTTTGTAATATACAGTGCATTTAAATTTGAAAGAACTGATTAAATGTTCTTTTTGCGTCAATGAAATGCAAATATTTATGCATAATTAGTTGATGAAATATTTTATGTTTACTTTTTAGGAAGCTAACTTATCGAACTTATTGATCTCGTGTTAAACAAGATACACACGACGATATTGGCTCGGAGATGAGTTAGCATATAGACAACCGATAACTTTTTACATAGCACTTACGATTTCTGCTGTCTAAATGTACATAAAATTGAGTCATCCGAAAGGTTTTTATACCTTATATTTTAAACATTGATCTTTTCTGGTACTAAACATAAATTTGGTCAAATTAACATGTGTTAGTTTTCATGTTAGTAAAGGAAAACCGAATGACTTCTACGAACGAGATAAGATACTTTTAGAAGATAATTTTTAGAAGACATACTTTGTTTTGCTATTTTCTAAACCAGTGTAAAATCATCTGAGCAGAAAGGGAATAGTTTATTTAAACAAATAGAAGTGTTGTAAGTGAAAAATAAACTGGTTCCACGTAATTAAAGCTATCCACAAAATATTTGAATTTATTCCTACGAACAAAATATATTTTACAGAATTTTTTGAATTTATGGGAATTCAAGAGTAAAGATAAATTCATACAAAATTACCCAGAGAAATTTACAGAGTTTTATTCATTTTATTTTATTAAAAGCTTTTACATCAAATGTCATTTAATAGCTGATTTTTGTTATGGCATCCACTTTCAGCCTAATTATTACTTGCATTTTAAATCAAATTTGCGATATTGTTCAAAACACCAATCCCATTATATACGTAAATTTGTCAGTTTAAACTAATCCTTGAATAAAGTAGTATAGGAAATTCATCAGGCAGTCCAGTTTCGTCCTTATTGGGTACAATTCAATTAAATTACTCGATTTGCCGTTGACAGTGCTTGGACCTAGGAACGTCTGTCATGGAATCCGCCTCTCTAGCCACTTAGCCAACCTGCCACACACTACATTCAGTATTCAATGATATAGCAAATCATGTTCCTTTAACAATAATTGATTGCACAGGTTTTGGTAAAAATTCTTTAAATCAAGTTTGCGAGCTTGAAGTAAACACCAATCCCATTGTATTTAACCAGTCGTCCTTTGTTAACTTCTTATTCTGATAGAGCTTATATGGCATCTATTTTTGACGCAAATTTCCAACAAGATATTCTGAATCTGTCATTATAGAAGAGATTTTACTCTATTTGTGGAAGTGGAATTCAATTCACTTTTTATTAATAAATTTCATTGGTAGCGCGAGCGTTGGTAACTAAATTAAAGAGCGATTTATGTTGCATAGTAACAGATATGCTATGGTTTGTTGGAAATTTACATCAAAAGATATCTCATATCAAAAAAGCAAAAGTTATTATTTAAATGAAAATTGTGTGTAGCTGGCGACATGGTGGCTTAGTCGTTAGAGATACACTCCAAAGCTAACGTGCCCAAGATTGAAACCAGTATGCGGCAAAATTCTGCATGGTAATAGAATATATCCCAATAAGGTAGAAACCGGTCTACAGGTTGAATTATCTTTTAAAATACCAAATAATATATATCAGTTAGCACGAAACGAATGTGCATGAGATTATACTTTCCGTTCATGCTGCCTTTGGATTATCCTTCTGGTCACAACTGAATTAATTTGTGACTAGGTTCGCAACACCTAATACATACTTGCAAATAATATAAAGTTTATACTGGAAAAAATATATATGCATATATAATGTGATTGGTTTGTATAACAAGATCGCAATAGTAAATTGAAATAATTGTTAACATCGCCCGACAAACCAATGTTAGTTTAGCATAAAATTTCTTTTCACAAGCAATCAAAACTTAGTTTTTCTTGTAAAAATCTAACAATTTTACTTTTTGGAATAAGGTTTCAAATTTTGATTTCAATGTGGTGAGAAATGTTAAGATTAACTTAATTTAGTTGGTGGCAGTTACGTATCACACTAGATTTATCAGTTAAATTAACAAGATTGCACTTATCCAATTTCGGACCTTAATAGCGCTAGATAGTGGGCTAATGAACGAATGCAAATGTTTGATTTCCGACAATTAAATTTTCCACAATCTGCAATATTTTTTGTACCTGTTACTCCAGCACTGGTTTGTTCATTTCGTTGATAATCACTTAAGTCTATGCATATTCAGGAGATGAATAGCTTATGTATATATCTCCAAATTATATTAAATATAGCGGAATAGGATTAGGTATTATCTAAATTGCGATACTGTATCAGGGTTTTCAACATCTACTGTAAAATTGTATTTAATCGTTCCATTTACGTAGTAATTTATTTTAACTTTAATGGAAAATTTATTTAATTATTAGTAAGAAATTGAAAAAACCTTACTGAAAACCCGCAGGTGTTTCTAGTACGGAACTATATTTATCCTAAACTAAATCTCACAATTTGTTTTTCGACAATCATATCATTTTTCGATGTCTTCCTTATTTAAGCGATACTGTTGGACACATATAGCGGATTTAATACGTGAAGCATTTCAGCCCGATAATTTTAATTACACTATATTAGAAAAATTAAAAAAGCAACGAACCATGCATTATAAAGCTGTACAAAATTACTCTCTCCTCGATGAATTAGTGTGGTAAACCTAGTAAAAATTTTGTCAGCATTACAAAACGGTATAATCTTATTTAAATAAGCGTTTATTACTCAAAGGCTTTTTTTCAGTTAGAGTTCTTACTACGTACCGAATCAACATCTCTTTAGAACTTAATGCTGACTTAGATCAATTTTATGGAATTCCAGTAACTCTTATTCAAATCAGAGCATATTATTTGCACATGCAAATGTTAGTCAAACATTCTGGTCCTGATATTAATGCGTAAGAACGCACAACGTAGAATGAAAGAATATATATGAAATTAAAATTAATTTATTTCGAATATTTAAGTAACAAATGAATACGAAAGATATTAAGAAATATTCAATTATAAATAATATGATAGATGGAATGAGGATAATTTCGTTTTTGTGTTGACATGCGGCTTAACACTTTTCAATTAATAAAAAATGACCACATGAATAAACTAAGCAAATCTAAATAAAATAAACTCACGAAATTACGGTATTGCAAATCGCTTTTTATTTCCAATCTGATCGCGCAGAACTGTAGCCTAGGCGTTAAGTATTACCTGCAATTTAAGAAGATATCTCAAAACAAGTAAAATATTTTAAGCATAATATAATAAGGCCGTTAGTTGCACGGGTGTTCACAAAATATATTTAAATCATTATATAAGCACCAATTTATTTCTTTATATATATATATATATATATATATATATATCTATATATATATATTGTATAGACTAAACATTGTATAATGTATAAAAGGAAATTCAACCAGTTGACTGAATTCTTACCTATTGGGAACTCTTGAAATACTGTGCAGTATTTGCACACTCAGAGTTCGAAATGGCACACGTCTGCTACGGAATCTCTGACACTAATCTCTAAGTTACTTTGTCGCACGTTACTTGCAATTTTGTTTATTTAATAAATAGGGCAAAAAACTATATGATTATTTTTACAAATTTCCTTATTTTGTTTCAGCTTGCTGATAAAAACCTGTTTATGCGCGTGTTTTAGGCTTTTCTTAATCTGCATACAAATATTGTCAATGCCAACTATTTTCGTTGGTTTATTTCATTTTGGTGCAGGTAGCACACACCATTGCTTCGTAATAAGAGATAATTTTATCCGCTTGGAATTTCTTATAATCAACTAACAGATTGCATTTTTTCAGGGATGCATGTATGCTTATTATTTATGCTTTCCAAATGAACCCTACACTTTTCTGTATATTTAACCAATAGAAATTCGAATGATTTCTTAATTGTATCATAAGATAGATAACGAAGAATTTTATTGAATTTAAAGTAATACTTGTTTTTATCTGTTAGTTTTTAACAACTGCCGATAAATTTATATTCTTTACCACTCATATCTAAGCAGAAAGGCTATGACAATTCACTCTGTATTACCTGATCTGCATTTAGAATAACAAAGGATAAATTCCACTTGTCTTGTTACATAAGAATATTTCGGAGGTCATTTGCATTCAATTTCTTCAATTCGCTTATCATAACAAGTTTAATTTTTTGTTGAAAGCTTGTGATGATCAGTGAACTGAAGAAGGTGGCCGCTATTGGACACCAAATTATCTTTATGGAACCAAAATCCGAAATTCTGACTGTGTTAGTCAAAACGCACATCAGGCAAATTTGATTAATCTAGTTTCTTTTTTTATCCATTTAAGCAATTCAGTTTGTATTTCAAAAGAAGAGGTTTACAGTTAATGATAATTTTCATTTTGTAACAACTTTATAAGGATGTACATACAGCCTCAAACAAATTCATGTCATTTCTGTGTCCCGTCATTCCCGTTGGCCACACAAGTTGAAAATAGTGGTTCATGTGTTTAAAGCCCGTAGTATTGATTAAGCAGTGGGAATTACGATGTTTGCAGTTCAAATATGTAAACATCTGCTAACAGGCTCACTATTAGAATGAAAATCGCCATTGCAACATATGTAACAAAACATTGACCATGTAATTTGTACTGAGCATTAGTAGTGCACACGTAGAATTTGTATTTAAAGAGGAGTTGTATTTTGTATATGTAGGATTTTTTTTGAATAACCCTATCGGTTGTTGAAGGAATGCCTATACACAAATTTTAAATGTCGAATGACAGTGTCCTATTCTTCGAAAATTGGCATTAAGCTTTTTGGGTAATCAGAAGAATTGCGATCAAAGTAGTTAGACTTCTCCATTTGTGTTGCGAATTTTGACATTTTAGACCAATTTTGTGAATAGTGAAAACATAACTACACACACTTGCTCGAAAACTGAAAACTCTTCAATAGTCAATAAAAAGTGCGATGTCGAACAAATGTGTTAGCAAATTCTAAACCTTGTGAACAAAGCAGAATCGTGGAATGTGAAAAACACATTATTTCCATCATTGTTACAAGTATTGTTTCAAACATCCCTTTACACGAAACAATCGAATTTGGGTGCAAATAAATCATTAATGCCTGCTGTACTTTTCCTATTAACAAAAGCCATCCAAGCATTCTAACTACCTCAATAGGTTTGTAATGGACGATCCGTTATGTAGCTTAGTAACTGAGGTATCTAAAAACCAGAACAGCGGAGCATATATGAATCTACTGTCACATAAACTGTCGCTTTGGTGATTAAAATTTTACTAATACAGAGACGCACACTGACGGTATTTCAATTCACATTTCACATGTGTCAAAGTGATTTTTTTTCTTGTTACATTTTAAATTAACACAAATAGCGATGACGTCAGTTGTTTGTGAAAAAGCCAAAGTAAACAAAAACAGAAGACATAGTCATGCAATGATAATTGGTCTAAAATGTAGCGTGTGTATGACGAAATTAAATCTAATACGCAGGTACATAAATTGAGTCCAGAAATTAAGTTGTCACTTGTAAGAAATACCATAGTTAACTATTTTGAAGAATAGATAACTGACATATAAAGAAATTAAGTATTCATTTTCGCAATGTGATCCAAAATTTAGTAGGTAAATACGTGAAGAAGAAGTAACAGATAAAAATGCGAAGGCGTATTCAATGTAGAAATACATAAATGAACAAATCTGAGTCCATTTGACTAATTACTTTACATGGATTTAATCTCCGTTTCGAATTCGTTCAGTCGATGATTACAGCAATTAGGCAGTTCTATGATTTAAATAAATCCTTGCAAATCCAACCCCTGAAGGATTCATCCATATTGCCATCACTTTAATTAATTTCAATCTCTTTATACTGTTACGACTGAATACAGAGATGTGTCGACAAACATCCCATTTTATTGATTGCACGTTCTCCGTTGGATGACGTGTATCATTAGATTTGTTAATATGTCCATACACACATAACGTTCTGTAAGCCTGTCTTCCTATATTTAGTTGGCTCTAAGATCACGGACTTAAATTAGATTATACTTGTTGTAGGATATTTCATAGATTCTTGATGCCCCTAATGGTTTCATGTTTCGGTTCGGGTCCAAAAGCCGGCTACCCCATGAAAGGACCTACCATAAATTGTTTAACGGTACATTTAATGCTATTACTGTTTGTTTTGCTTTGTTAGGAGCCCGGCATTACTACGACATTACGATCAGCCTTCGCGCAATCAAATGTTTCATACTATGACTTGGGATTAACTTTTATTACAAAATATATAATATTTACTTCGTTTAATTTACTAGGGTAACCGGAGGCACTTGATAAATGTTGAAGTCTGGTTAATTTATTTAGACTACGTTATATAATTGTAACTTCCAGCATCTGCATGTACATTCAATTCAAGATCCCTATTTAAGCCAGCATGGATGGTTCGATTTTAAATTAAGTACTTATTCAGAATGAGTATCCTTTCTGTAAAAATATCTTTTAATATAAAAAAAATATCTGATTAATTTGCTATTCAGAAACAGCTATTTGAGCAAATACTTATTACTATTTCTCCTGACATCTTACATATTTATTAGTATAGACTAAGAATTATATAGTTTTAAAAAGACAATTCATGTAGTAGACTGGTTTCGTCCTTATTGGAAACTCATCGGGCACTGGCCCGAATGCGCCGCGGAAAGGCCTCGAACCTGGGCACCTCTGCTTTAAAATCTGGTGCTCTAACCAGTAAGCCAACCTGTCGCTCACTATATACAATTTTCACTTATATATTATCTGACATATCTCGGTTAGTCATTGTTTTTCATTTAGAGGGATTACATATGGCATCCAAATTTCCAACTAACAATTCTCAATCTGTCATTATTGAGCAGACACCATACGACATGGGTAATTAGTTTTGGAATGAACATCTATATAATTAAACGAACATTGGTTGCGCTGGCGGTGATTACAATTACTATAATCAAGTTAGCGATCTTGAGACAAACACCGGACCCATTATGTACATATATTTGTTAGTATAGTCTAAGTACTGTATTGTGTGCTGTTCTTCGAGAACACAGCTCCATTAAATTCCGTGCTCAAATAGCGAAGGTAATTCATCTTATGAGCGATTCACCATGAGCGTGTTCCAGTCACTAGTTACCAGTCATTTTATTTGAAATTTTTGACACATATTTCTACGATATAATAAAAATTCATCAAAATGTATATATATATATATATATATATATATACTATATATATATATATATTATACTATGACAAAGGAAATATCCTTTCTTTACATTTTGTTGAGTGCTAGAGAACAACAATTAACAATGTTTTCTTCGTGAACGCAGTTACAGTATAATAGGCACTCAAATGCTAAGGTAATTCGTCGTATGAGCAATTCATTATGAAATTTATTCAAATGCTCCTTACCAGTCCTTTTATTAGTTAAATATTACGCGTCCAATTATGAACTAATAGTTATGTCTTCTTTCTCAATTAAGTGAAGCATAAATCTATGCGTTTGAATAGAACAAAACATCTACATGTAGAATGAAAAAAAAATTGCTGCAGCGTATCAGCTGTTATATTGAAATAGGAAAAAAAGAATTTTTTTTATATAAATAGAAACGCGGTCCACATGTAGAGTTTACTCAGTATAAACATCAAAATATTAGTCCAAATAGTCCAGCAAAACAAAAAGTGATACACTTTCGCATCGGACTTGGATGGCCCCATGCTATGCCAATACTCGACAAAATTGGTTCTATTTGCGCAGTTGTGGAACACAGAAATTTATTCCTTTCGTCTATAAATAAGTTGGCATATTCACGCATAATGCATTAATCAGAATTAAGGAGTGTGTTTTCACAGAAGAGAAGATGTTTGGTTATTAATATACGTGCAAGACCATTATTATTTTGCCCCATCCAGGTTTGTATGTGCTCCGACAAGTGTGAGCTAAATCGTCGACTTAATCTGTAAAAAATGTGTGCCCACAGGGACAATTCAATTTATAGATAACGTTAGATTAAGATTACAGTGGAATTTTGTCTTTGTCACTGAATAGAGTAGGTTTTTCGGTAGATGTAGCAAAAACTATTTCAGCTACTAAGAATGTAAATGCCAACGCGAAGCGCAATCTAGCTATTATGCGTTTCATTGCTTCATCCGTGGCTTGTCTTTGATATATATATATATATATAGCAGCAGCAGTATAGTATATAATGGCCATGCTCTCTTAATATTATATATTTAATTAGGAAGAAAGAACACAGTTAATAACAAAAGTGGATGCTAAAGGCCATTTATTACGAATACTAATCATCGCTTCATGTCATTCATTATAAATTGCTTTCTAATGATTATGCTAGTGGTAACAAATCTGACTCCTTTACTTCTGGCATTGTTTTGGCTGGTTAGAAAAGTGTGTGTATGCGTTTGTGTTTGTGTGTACTGTGCATGTAAGTCTTCTTCGCTGAATTGTAAAGTGATGTCTGTGATCTGGTCATTATAGTTCTTGATAGCATGAGACCAACCATTTGTGCATTTTTCGGTGCCACATGTACGAGTTGCCATTTTTCCCAGTGTATTTGATCGTTTCATCTTGTTGCGCGGAAATTGCAGGCACACGGTAACAGCGCCAGTGTGGGATTACAGTGTTGAACGCTCATATTTTTTGAAATTCTGTCGCAATGTGCACATCTGTTTTTTCGCCTTCGTGGTTGCAGTGCCAACAATCCGATGGAATGCTGCTGATTCTAGTTGAGGGCCTGTTTGGTCTTGCTGTCGATTAGGAATATAATTTTGATGAAACTTTGAATATTAAGTTCAGGTGCTCGTTGTTTTGCTATGGTAGTGGGTCATAAATAAATCTTAATTTTTCGGATTTTTGTTATGTAGAATTGCAAATTGGTCGAAATTGATCAGGCGCCCCAGCCAATATATGATCGTAAGCTGATACTATCTGACGGTGCCAACAATTTGTTATTAATCATTTCTGTGGCAAATGCTGCTGGACTGTTTATCAACTGTTTGCGTACGTCCGATATGCTACCGCACATACATGAGAATTTGTAGACTAAAGGATTTTGAAAGAATAAGTAATTATTCAAGTACCCAACCTCATGGTTCTCTGCACTAAATGTCGCACATCCTTAACACTGTCCAGTTTTCAATTCATTCAGCCGTGTAACCATTGAGGTTTGTACACGTCTCTAAATGGTAAGTTTAGGAAAACCTGCTTGACGGTATCCTCTCTAGTGTGAATCTTGCCGTGGTCTGATGTTGACATCAATGAAACTCTGCTGTTCACAGCAAATTATTCCTGTGTTAGCCCAGTTCTTCCCCAACTTGTGTTCAGAGCAGATCTCCTGATTCTGTTTGTTAGGTCTAAGTTTTCTTTCTGGATTTCGGCAATACTCCTGCCGTAGCGAATGGTTGTCCGGGCAGTGAGATTTCTATATATGGCCAGTTTCAACCTTCGAGTGAGCTTGATGTCGGCGGAGTGAAAACCACGCTCCTTCTCTACCTCGAGAGCGGAATTTGATGTCTGGATCGGTCTTATTTGTTTGAGGATTTCGGAAGGATCTGCTGCTTCTGAGATGAACAATAACCTTAATATTCAAAAGTTTCATAAACATGATATTCTAATCGACTGGCCAAGAAAAACAAAATTCAACAACAATTTACTAGTATCCAGGCAAGACCAAACAGACCCTCGATTAGAATCAAAAACTTTCAATCGGACTTTTAACAACCTGAAGAGGAAAAAACAGATGTACACATGCCGACAGAAATTTCCAAACAATATGAGCGTTCAATACTTCAATCCACACTGGCGCTGTTACCATGTGAAAAATACTCAATTTGTGCAACAAGATGAAAACGATCAACAACATCGGGAAAATAAGACTGTACATGTAACAGTGAACAATGTGCACAAAATGGTTGGTATTCTCAAGCTATCAAAACAATAATGACCAGATCTCAGACATCACTTTGCAATACTGCGAGTGACCTTTATACGCAAATACGCACACACAACACAAACGCATACACTTACCAACCAGCCAAAACAAGAAAACAGAAGTAAAAGCGCAGCAGATTTGTTACCACTAGCATAGTCAATTGAAAACCCAGCATGTATAAATCGATTGATTGTATAAAGCGATGATTAGTATCTTTCACGAAACAATCGCCTTTATCCACTTTGAATATTAATGTGTTTTTTCCTAATTTTTAAAAATATATATGTATATATATATGTATATATATATATATATATATATATATATATATATATATATATATATATATATATATATATATATATATGAAACTGTAGTGACACTTGTAACGAATAAATAAATAAATTTATTTATTAATTTATATATATATATATATATGTATATATATATATATATATATATATATATATATATATATATATATATATAAAGGTTTATTATCACATGTATACAATTTTAAACGTGTTTTATTATAAATATATTAATAGAATATAATAGAATATCTTATTTGATTCAAACCACATATGTTACACAAATAATAAAATTGAAAAAATGCACAATATAAAAAAAGTTTTCACATCACAAAATGTGCAATTAGTCTAATGTGGGATAAATCTCACTAGTTGTACTGTACAATATATCAATATTTCAGAAAGTTCGGCTGTTATGAATAATAGAATTCATCATCAAAATAGGAAAAATTAAGGTATAATTCGAGTGTAACATTATGCAAAAAAATGAGAACCATGACTATTAATTGATTATATGTATTGTTGACTAACATGATGATATAATGCATAACATATCAATTTTAATTATACAAAACTTGAAAATAAAAATCTCAAGAAATTCTGTTTCCGATAACAATTATCCTTGTCTTTTATTCAACCATGAGAAAGTATTATCATAATCAAAATAAAAAATATCAGCAGGATTGTAGACTTTTTCTAGTTCAGTAGATAAAAATTTAAAAGACATCTTAGATGGAGGCATTTCTCTAAGCCCCTTTGGCAATTGGTTATAAATTTTGTAGATTTTCGAAAAAGAGAATAACTTGCTCGCAACATTCCCCACCAAAGGAGGAGATATTGCCAAATGTCCAGATCTAGTTCCAACTTCATGACTCTTTCTTATCGGAGTCATATAGGCAACAGTCCACTGGTTCAAATGGAAAACTTTTATGCAATAGCACATCCTCCGAAACCACAAAGATTGCAATGACACAAACTGTAATCTAGAGGCGTATATAGTGCAAGAGATAGGACTAATTTGTTTCACAACTTTTCTTTGTACAGCTTCTATCTTATTGGACAAACCCTTTTTTAATGGATTCCAAGTAGCGACAGCATATTCTAGTATCGGTCTAATCCATATTATATACATTTTAAGTTTTATGTCATTCGATAAGATATTTCGATTTATTAGTGCCCATCTTTTCTTGGCACTGCCTACTATACTTTCAATATGTCTCTCAGCAGAAGCTGTACATTGAATAGTTGTGCCTAAATCCTTTATTTCTTGCATAAGTTTAATCTCAAACACATCATTAATCACAGCATCAAGAAAATAAACATAATGAAAGTCTGTTCTGTTACCTATTTTAAAGCTCTCGTCTTTTTATTGTTTATTCTCAGCCCTATTGTAATCAAATATCTACTCAAATCATACAAATCTAATGTCACATTAGTTTTGGAGAATTCGACATTTTTTTGGATCAATTGGAAAGATTATTTTTAAATCTTCAGCGAATGTCCAAACTCGACCCTTAAGGATCTTAGTTTCCAAATGTGCAAATACGATTTTAAATAAAATTGGCCCCAAACTTGATCCCTGTGGAATTCCACTTGTTACTCTTTTCGATTTTGATATCAAATCGTTTACTTGAATACTCATTCTTCGATTATATAAATAGTATTTAAGTAATCTAAAAATATTCGGATCAATATTCAATAAACTAATCGCATTCAAAATAGCATCAAAAGATATAGAGTCAAAAGCTTTTGAGATATCTATAAATACAATTAATGCATCTAACTTATTCTCATCTAATGTAATTACATGTTTCCACATAGAAAGCATATTAGTAGTTGTCGATCTATCTTTCGTAAAGCCATGTTGACATAAATCAAAATCAGCCGGCAACATACGTTCTAAATGATCTAGTATCAATCGTTCTATTATTTTCAAAAACGAAGGGATAATAGAGATTAATCTATAATCACTGGCGCACATTGGCTTACTTACTTTTGGCAACGGTTTAGCTACTATCGTTAGTATATCGATTGGTAATTTCCCATTCTTCAAAATTCTATTTATAAAGTTGCAGAGCGCATTCATAAAAGTTAAGGGTAATTGAAGCAGGTTATCAATCGAAATACCAAGTTGATCTTTTTGTTTTTTTGATTTGATTTTTAACATTAATTTTATCAATTTATCACTGTCAATAACAAGTCTAGACTAATAATTGTCATTAAAATGAGGTTGAGCAATAATAATGATAAGCATATTAGACACAGAATCCTAATACTTTATGCAAACAGCCAGGTGACGGACTGTTCATTGTGCAAATTGTGCAATGTTTTAATCATGTCTGTTTAAAATTTATATATTTCACTATCCAAGTTTTCTTATGTCAGACAGATCTACACAATATATCTTCAATTCTATGTTTGACAGACACAAACAGAAGAGCTAGGGTATCATCTCCTTATGCAACAAACAAACGGCTATCACATACTAAACATGTGTCGTCAATATATCGATTATATAATTTCACCTCAATTATTAGTTAAGATTTTTTATCCAACATGCAAAATAACATTTCGGGCATAATCGGAACCATAGCTAAATTATTCCCTAGAGGAAGTATTTGTACATTCAGTTGTCTATTGAAAATGAATCGTATACCTGAACAACAGAGGTAATGTAATTTTTCTAAACACACTTCACTCAGTTTAATGATTTCGAATATCTTTTGGAAATAAAGCCAGAGAAAATCAATAGTTTGCTTTTTGAATCATTATTGGGTAATGATTCAGTATCGAAAGATCACATCCAAAGGTTTTAACATTCAATGAATTTCTATTTTTTAACAAATCTATGTGAATCTTTTAAACTGTATTCAGATAAGTGACTTCCCATAGCCTTCAATATATTCGCCTCCCACTTAACCAATTAATGAATTTACGTGATAGTCATCGTAACCAAAGTTTTAAAATGTAAACTATGTGCCTTGGTCTTCAGTAAAGCTAACATTCTGAGTATCTATGTTTCAAAAGATCCCAGTTGCTTGTGTCCAGTATATGCAATCAGTCCATTATTTACCAATGGGATAACTCAGTCAAATTGACTTTCTCGCATTTCCCTTTTGCATCACCTGTAGCATCAATTTCAAATTGCGAACCAGAAATCAAGGTATTCACCTTAGAAATTTACACATCAAAATCCACGATGATCGAGCCAGATACTCTGTCTGATGAAAGAACAACACGATCGGAATCTTTGGCCAATTAATTTAAAGTTGTTAAATGTAATCTATTCGAAGTTGGTTACATTGGTTGTGACAAATTTTGTTATTGGAGGCAAATGTCGACGTGATATATCTTGTTCTGTCATTGGTTGTCATGACTATTCCACTTTAAAACAGATAATCGATTATAGTCAGTAAAAAATGACTTATCTAAATACTATATGTAACATTCGTTTGAATTTGTTAAAAAGAAGGGATATTTAAGGTTAAAAATCTTTGGATGTGCGACGTTATAACATTATTCCTTAGTGAAATGAAAATAGTGTGTTTGTGTGTCTGTGTCCGGAAGCCTTTCTCAAATTGTGAGGCATGTTTAGACAGATAAATTAATCATTTTTTGTCAGATATTTAGGTTATTTTCGATGGTTGACTGTGCGGGCAATAATGTAGTCTACTGATGGGTTTCGATTTGGCCCAAATAATAGCTAGTATATTTACGTTTTGCTGAAAAATAATTGTCAATTATTGGTTGAAGTAAAATTATATGACTTTTATGTTATTGCCATATTTTTGGTCTGTGATATCCGTTCTCATGCTGAATAAAATTATCATTATGTGTTTTTCCAATTTAAAACCAATGGAACATTAAGAAGATCAGAATTCTATAAGAAAATTTAGACAGCGACAAATTTCCATTTTAACATCTTTTTCCATTCAATTGTAAAAATGATTATTTAAAACATTGTACAATGAGACATTGCATATTGCGTAGCTTCAATGTTCGTGTTTTAAACCCATATTTTATGGATCTATATAGGTCTAATGCTAAAATAAAACCGTTTTAAATCTTTATACCTTGATAATAAACTGATATATATATATATATATATATATATATATATATATATATATATATATATATATATATATATATATATGATGTCCATTCCTTTTTAATTTACCACAGTATTCTTATAATTAGGAAAACACAAATAACAAAGTGGATAAAGGCCATTTATTTCGTGAATACTAATCATCTCTTATACAATCATACATATTTATACATTTTGGGTTTTCAATTGATTATGCTAGTGGTAACAAATCTGACTCGTTTTTACTGCTGTTTCTTGTTTTGACTAGTTGGTGCGTGTGTATGCGTTTGTGTTTGTGTGCAAACACGCATACACACAAACACAAACGCATACACACTCACCAACTAGTCAAAACAAGAAACACAGTAAAAACGAGTCAGGGATTTGTTACCACTCAGCATAATCAATTAAAAACCCAAAAAAATGTGTATGTAAATATGTATGATTGTATAAGAGATGATTAGTATCTACAAAATAAATGGCCTTTATCCAATTTATTTGTGTTTTCCTAATTATAAGAATATATATATATATATATATATATATATATATATATATATATATTTTATAGAGAGAAGAGTATATATATATATATATATTAATCGTTTCGAATTTCACACCAAATGACGTTACGCAAAAGGAGTGGTCTAAATTGCGCAAAAGTAGTGGTCTAAATTACGCAAAAGTAGTGGTCTAAATTGCGCAAAACAAAGGCTAACATAACGAAGAGGAGATTGGTTACGACAAATGTACAGTGGGATTGGATGAACGAATATACTAACGAATCCAGAACAATGGCTGTAGATACTGGTAGAAATAAGTTTTATTAATAAATGTTATTCCATGGAGTACGTTGTTTTGTTCTTACATTTTAAAAAATGGTGAAATTAGAAACTATCAATATATATATATATATATATATATATATATATATATATATATATATATATGACTAGGAAAGTAAGCTCAAGTTAGCTGGATTGCGTTTTGCTTTGGCATTTACATATTTTTCGGTTGATCTTATTTCGAATGCATAGAACAACAGACTTCCTCTACAAAAAGTTTAAACAAAATTCAACTGAACTATGCATCTAGCATTACATAAAAATTTAATTTTGCCTATGGACAGGTGTAGTACATGACTTAGGTCGCTTTTTTTGGAGCAGATACAAGCATGGTGTGTGTAAAATATGATTGGTTTACATGTACGCCAATAATTAGTCATGTCTTTTATTGCGAAAATTGCGATAAACCGACAAACGCTTTTTAATTTTGATTTTGGGACTGGTGCGCGAGTATGCTATTTAATTTAGAGGCGATCGCAATAAATATATGTTGAACTAAACAGTGCACACAGAAGAAATTTGTTTGCGCACGTGCGTTACCATGTGGCATTCCAAATCAAATTTGACACCTTTAATTTATTCTGTCTAGTTAAGCTTTCTGGTATTAACATTTTGATGCACATTAAATACATACTATCCATATAGACCTTATTCTTCTATTGTGAACCTTAATTGGATGTTTTTTTCTGTGTAAAATGGATCAAAATCTGTAACTGTTTATGCATGTTTTTTATTAAAATCGTACGTGTAAATAAATGTTTCACTGATTTGCAAAACCATTGTCCAACAAATATTGTCGTTAAATATTATAGAATTTGACGTCTGATTTACCTTTCATACACTAATTATTAAACCTTACATATATTTGTATATTATCATTTGACTAACTCATCAGAAACATCGCTCCTACTTTTTTCGCCGTACAATGTGTTACATTTTCCTATGTAACTTCAGGTCTGAACGGCTGACTGTAATTATTATGTTCAGCTTTACCTTTTTTTAGTAAACACAAATATTTTCATGTTAAAATCCTATTTCGCCTGATTTTATTTCCAAAGTAGTTGCGAGTTTTAAACAGTCTTAATGAAAATTCTATTTATGCGTGACCTCTCAAACTAAACGACCATGTTCAAATAAAGGATCCGAATTTTAGTTTGATACTTCTTATGTTACTTTTAAAAAAAATCTAATACGCGGTAAGATTCTGCCAGAATGATACTTATCACAAAATCTCGGTATGTTTTCAAATCAGACAATTTTCTAACGCTTATAATTTAGCCTGTTCTAGTTTCTCCGTTTAGAGCACTTGAAAATAAAATTGTCGACGTCTAGACTCAAAAGTAACGTAGAACAATATTTTACATCTTAATCGTTTGCTATTTGTGTTTACAGAATTCGTGACTCCAAGCAACTTTTATAATTAAATAAGGCTCGTTTTCAAGAGCTGAAATGTAAGAAAACAACAGAAGCGGAACTTCAAACGTAAAAGAGGAAAGAAATCTCAAGTTCAATCAATTTTTGTGATTAAAAATTTAACCTTTTGCTTTATAATTTAAAAATTAGCATCTGTTTCAATGACTGAGGCGTTGCAGTCATATTTCATACGTTACTAACTTTTAAATGACGAACTATTGCGCGACTGTGTTTTGTGTATTTGCAAAATATATGATTTAACTTAGAAGAGATTGATGGAATTTTAAAGATTCCACTTGTAATAACTTAGTATCCCTTGCCGCGTACTTCTGCTATTCTTCAGCTCATCACAGAATAAAGTAAAACAATAATGAGTCAGAAATTTAAAATCAACTTTTTACTTCATAGTTATGAATGATTTATCAAATCGATCTATTATTAAATATTATATATGCATGCAATTGTAGATCTGTTTAGTGAAACTACAGTGACCTAATTCCTATTAACATTTCGCGCATGTCAGACCAAACGTCTTTTTCGATCGAAGTTAAATTACATATATAAAGTTATTGCGTAATTAATAATATTTTATTCCAAGAACCGTTAAAGATATACTTTGCTTACGCGATTGGCTTGCTTATTTAAAGGCTTTTTTCTCTTTGAAATAATTTTTTGTATATTTAATCTTTAGGTAAAACTTTGGTTCTACTTCTGTTTCCTCTTAAAAGTTAGACAAAGTATAACATTCCTCCTGTAAATCTTTAAATTTTATTACAATCTCATACCCTAGGCTTGCTATAGCTCTTAAATCGTATCTGCTATAGTAAAGTATGTCGCGTGTATTTAACGCATGAGTTCACTTAGTGGACTATAGTGATTGGTTCAAGTAAGTAAATCATTGGTAATAAGCCCAAATATCAATTACAGAGTGTGCAATATAATTTTAATCTTCTTTATCTTAAATTTTATTCAAGTATGAGGGTTCAAATATTTAACAATAGTTAACATTACAGATAATAATTTGCTTTTTTAAGATTTGTAATATTAATTTTAGAAATCGCTCGAACATTTTTTTAAAAATTCAGAAATTTCTTGCAAAAGGTACTTAAGAAACGTTAATAAAGAATGAAATTTCTTTAAATTTTTTCTTTTTATTGCTAGATATTTCCATTGTTTTTATTCAACGCCAGAATGTGTAAGACCTTTATTATGCCTTTGACCATTCTCTTCATTTTTGCTGAAGTAATTTATGGAAAAACAATTTTGTGTTACCTTGAATAACATATATATATATATATATATATATATATATATATATATATATATATATATATAATTCAGCAGAAACAAAAGCGTACACTTTGAAGAGATGAAAATATATTTATTTGTGAATATTCTTTCTAAGATTTTAACAATGTTATGTCGTTTAAGATTAGCTGCAAAAAATTAAATTACATGTTGAGTATACATGGTTTTAAAATAGGACGAATTTAAACTGATGGAAGAGAGGAAAAAGCTACAATATTTCGACGTTCAACTGTTCCAAGATCACGACAACCGCTTGACGAGGTCAAATTTTGTAAAGCTAAACTCCCGAGTCATTACACTAATCACAACCGCAGTGTACCAGTATCCTTAAAAACCTGATAAATAGCAATCAGCCGAATCAGGAATATATGTTCAGAGCACAAGCATTAGGAAGTTTTAGAATATTTTAAGATCTTTAAAATAAAAGAAAAAATTATTGGGATTAAGCCAATGATGTTATAATCAGGCCTCCTCGGTTCCAATAACAGAAGACAGTGACAGAATGTTCTACCTGAATCTATATTACCGAGCGGATATTCTAGCCACTGGAATGTCAAGAAAATTGCTATGAATCACAAAAATATTTTTTTACAAATATTACATTAGGTATAAAGTTAAATACACAATTTATAGTGGTTTTGAACGCCTTCATACTACAAGTGTTTTAGTTTTTACAATTTTAATTATATTTGCGGTAGCACACAGTGTAAGATGCCAGATTCAATTAATCAATAATATCCGTAAAATTCTGCTCCAAATGAGTGACAACATTCACCAAATCGGCACTTACTTCACATATGATCCAAAAAGGATACCGAACGAGCACAAATAAGTTGTTAAGTCTTCACAATGCATTTTATATAACGATAATGTATCCGTGTTGAATGTCAAAATATTACTGCCATGAGAAGACATGCATCTAATTCAAATGACACTTGCACAAATGCGGACAAATCTGAATATTGGAAACTAAACCAGGGAATTCATTTGCACAATTATAGCTTTGTAAATGATAATATTTATATTAGAAGTTTGATTAAAAATTATTCTTACTTAAATTGAAGCATTTTAAGTTAGTGTAGATTATGAGAAGGAAATTTTATTGTACAGAAGATCATTGTACGTTGAGGAGAAGCACGGCTTTAATAAGCACTATCTGTATTAGAGGATTTATTTTAATTTAAATTAGCATAAGTCCATAATTCAAACCAAAAGTTTCCGAAATAGCAACACCCCTTGTTACCATTTACCATGTAGCTAATTTAATCTACAATATGCATGAGTAAATCGAATACTGCCAGTCTTGTTGACTGATTTCAATTGTATTTCAGTTCTCCTACATTATAACGCATAATATTTGATTGACCATGGGCAGTTGTTTTTCTAACTAATATATTGACAGAACGCATTTGAAAAATTGAAAATTACAAATAATTAGTACTCTTATTTCGAAATTGTTTTACTAATGATTAAATAACTATTATCAACACGCAAGCAGTCAATGATTGTTTAATTGTATAAATCGTAATTTCACTATCACCGCCATACGTGATGTGGCATCTGCTGTTTAATGACAGTTTAAGGGAAAGTTATTTGGAACATAAGGTCAAATGGTATGTCGTAGGCCGCATTTGAAATAAATGATAACTAAAAAATGCATCTAAAGCTGGATAAGCTGTGTAATGTGCGGCAAACTGGCGCCGTGAATAGAACTACAAACTCCGAAACAAATGTGCCCCAGTTCGGCGCTGTCGGCGGAATAATTCTACACGGAACATGAAGAGTTCAAAAAAGACAAAATCTGTCAACTGGTTGAACTACCTTTGCCAACTTACACAAGGCTTAGTTCATCTTGGCAAATGTTTATATAATATAATTAGTGCCAACATCAAGCAAGCATCTTTCAAATAAATGATTATTTATTAATGTTATTGTCAAAAAATTGCACGTTGCACAAATAAACGTATAATATTCGGTCCTTTTTATTCCACAATTTCATAATGGACTTGCAGAAATCAATCGGCTCGCACTCTATGTCAGTATGAAAAATCATGTAAGTATTTTTTATTAAATAAGAAAAATCTTCATGTGTACCCTTAAATGATAAATTTCATTATCGTGAATTAACATAAATGTAAATTTTTGCTCGATTTACTACAGCACATTGCTATCACATTTCTATTTAATTGCTTGCTCGCTGCAGAACTGAATGCTATTTAGAATATAAATATGTAATCATATTTCAATTAGGAAATGTTTTTTTTCTCACCAGACTGATTTGCCTTATTTCACCTCATTAAATACCAGATTCTGAAAATTTCTATCATAAAATATTACGCTTAATTTATTCCAATATCTCTTGTGTCTAACTAATGTGTAGAATTTTGTTGTTATGCCTGACTCTACCTATTAGTGTCATTTACTCATTAAAGAATGTTTCTTTTTGACAAGAGAAGTAAATAACTGCTAATGTCAGACAAAGGAATTCACGCAACATCATAAAGGAGTTCAACTAATTAAATGCAAATTGCATATGAGATATTATGAAGATAGATATTTTCAGAATTACCAATCCAGTTATTATGGACTTCTCAATATTTGATAAAATTGCTCTCACAGCAATTACATTTGGATAAAAGTCATAAAGTATTATCTGCGCTTTTTGCTTTATTTCGATTATAATGGAAGATAAAGGCATTTGGATTTATTTACACATTTTATTTCAAAGATTTTTAAACATTAGTAAGTTGAATTTGGAAACAATTCGTGTACAGAGGCATAAATTTACTATATATATACTGTAAATATATCACACTTGTTAAAATGAATATACTATGTGCCAGAACTCATTGCAAGAGTAATATCTTGCAATAAATATAGGCAGTTTTTCAGAAATAATTTTAATAACGAAGAAACAAGGAGCGGAAATGCACATACTCAGACACGCACTCACGCACAAACAATTCATCAATTTATTTTCAATTTTTGTGTTCATCCAATACAGGATAGAGTATATTTCATAAAACTTGTTGATGCACGTCATTCTCTTACGTTCTCTGTTTTGAATTAAATCTTGAAATTCGCCTGATTTGATAAATGATTCTAATAAAAATTGTGTTTAGTATTTGCAAAAATGTCTAATCTAAAACGGCCTTGAATTTGCATCTTTAGGAACGCCAAAGCCTGCTTACAAGGTGCTCTGAACAGTTAATGAATTCGCATTTTAAAACATGTTGGACTGTTTCATTGCAGGAGATTTATCGTTTATATGTTTGTCAAGTGGGCGTTTTTTTGTATCAAACAACATAAGTTTTGCATTACGTTTGCGCGAAATCAAAACCTTTTTAATTTATAATTCGAATTGGGAAAAAAGTATTGTGTGGAAATAAAACTTAGTTATAAACCTGGAATGAACAGCACAGGTGAAACAGAAAATGGCCTTCTTTGCCTGTGTTGTACCTACTTGTGTATACTTAAACACATTTTTACATCTTAATTAAATTAAGAATGCATAATAATGACTGAACTTAAAAGTATAAATGAGCTTACGTTCCGTGAGATGACATTGCTACCTGGAGAGGCAATCATACATTTCACTTAAATGCAGATATGGTGAGGCTTATGTGTATTAATCAAATGAGCAATGAACTCAATGATGTAAATAAGTTGAAATCATGAGAAGTAAATAAAACAAGATTGGAAACTACCTAGGATTTAATATAGCGTGCGTTCAACAATGCTTCTGAAGCAATTAGGCAAAGAACTGTCAATACAAATTCTAATGAATTTAATAAAATTTTACGTCGCCTCAATCTAACAAGGTCAGAAGTTACGGTATTGCAAAAGTACACAAACTAATTGAAAGGAGCAAGTCGCTGACGTTAAGACTCATGATCTCAATTATCAGCACTCCACAGCGGGACAAATAAAATCCAATGCTACAACCAACAAAAATTGAAATTTCAAGCAATTGTTTTCGCAACATTTTTGATTTTCTAAATATAGTATACTCGTGCAATGTCTAGAATTTAAAAAAAATGATTTCTTTCGATGTAGCGAATCTGTTTGGCAGCACTTGTGTTGCTAGAATTATAGATTTCCTCTATGCGTCCATCGATAGTAATCAAACATCATTTCCTATTCTTGTAACTCATCCAAACATTCTCCTCAATAAGTGTTACATGAATAATAAATTCGCTTCAATGATCAATATTTCACGGAGGCCGACGAAGTGGCGATGATCAGTCCGTTAGGAAGTCTACAAGTTAACGCCTAAATTTTATATCTCGAAACACCAATGCTGAAACTACTTGTTTGTAAAACACCGCGACAGCTAAGCTCAGCGCTTAGAGCAACAGATTGCGAAGCAGAGGGGCCCATGTTCGAATCCATTTTGAATTGCCTTACCTGCATTACACAATAACAAGATTATACTAAAAAAAATTATGCATCTTGTGATCAGATAAAGATCTCAAACATGATTTAAATAATAAACTGGCAACGGTTTGTGTTTTGTCTGCGTGTGCGGGCGTGTTAGCCTGTTTACCAGTATGTACCTTTCACACTTCAAGTTTTCCGTGTATTTTGTTTGTCTAATCCATTTTATCCACCAAGCTTTAAAAAATTGACTATATAAAGTACCAGTTTTTTCAATCGTATTGAGTCTGTAAAGGATACCAATACTATCATTATTGTGTCAGTATCCGATACCAATATTATGTAACCAAAAGGGTACATGGTACTAACACTATGGTTGCCAAGTCGGTACATGGTATCAACACGATGGATTTCAATGTATGCTATAGCTCATCAAAATTGATCCTTTGAACTATTTCTGAATGCCTGTACCATCCTAGTTTCCCAAATTCTTCATCAAAGAGTATAGTGGACAAAAGGCTTAATACGGGATGCTAATTATGAGTCGCCAGTAAGCACGAAACGAAGGTGAACGAGATTATTCTTTCCATTCACGTTGACTTTGGCTTATCCTTTTGGTCACAACTGAACTAACTTTTTACTGGGTGCGCGAAAACTCATACATAAATAAAATAGAATCCAATAGATACGAACAGAACATGAATTCAGAATTATTTACAACAAGTGATATTCAGATTTTATTGCATATAACACCCTACATGAAATTCGAACTTTATTTGAAATGCCGTATAGAATATATATATATATATATATATATATATATATATATATATATATATATATATATATATAATATAAATCGTATTTAGGTCATGCAAATAAATTAGAAAATGCAAATCATTAAGTCCTAGAGAATTAGGTGTTGCGAACTCAGCTAGTTCATTGTGACCAGAAGGATAACCAAAGGCAGCAATAACGAAAAGTATAACTTCATGCATTGTTTCAGGTAGCTTACTGGCATGCATGAGATTATATACTTTCATGTTCTCGTTTATCCTTCTGGTCACAACTGAATCATCTATATCTGCAACACCCACATACTTGCATATATATATTAGTTCTCCGCAACAAACAGTATTTAATTATCAGAATAATGTATGTACTATGAATTAATAAGGAACAGATAAGTAAGAGCAAAACCATTTTCAATTGATGTTTAGGATGAAACGCAATTGAAATTGCGAGATGCGAATTTAACATATTTTGAGAATATGTTATACTTAGACGAAAAATTATACCATGTTTAATAACGGATATTAAATTTTCTTAGGAGAAACTATTTCACAGCCTTACAGTTACGCAGAACTATTGATATCAACCAAAGAATAATCAAGGTAACTAGACCAATCTATATAAGAATACAATATGAGTTCATAATTAGTTATATCCGCAACAATAATCATACTACATCTAATAAGCGATGCTTGACATAGTTAGGAGGAATTGGTAAAGACTGCTTAGAAAATTTTATAGAAATATAGAAATAAAAATGAATTAGTAAGGGTAGGTGGAGGATAAATCGTATTCGGAACCAAATTAGCCCTATCTCTTGCACTAAATACACCAGTAGATTGCTGTTTGTATCACTGTAAACTTCATGGTTTCAAAGGATGTGCTATTGCATAAACGTTATTCATTTGAACCAGTGTACTGGTGCCTATATGAATCCAATAAGGAAGATACATGAAGTTGGAACTAGATCTGAAAATCTGGCGATCTCTCCAACTTTGGTTGGGAATGTTGTGGGGAAGTTGATCTCTGTTTCGAAAATTTACAAAATTTACACAATTGCCAAAAGGGCTTAGATAAACGTCTCCATCTAAGATGTCTTTTACATTTTTATGTGCTGAACTAGAAAAAATCTACAATCCTGCTGGTTTTTTTTAATTTTGAATATGATAATAATTTCTCGTAGTTGAATAGAAGGCAAGGATAATTGTGATCAGCAACATACTCTTCTGAGATTATTATTTCCGTGTTCCGTATTATTAAAATTGAAATATTATGCATTATATAATCATGCTAGTCAACACCAGATATAATAAAATACTAGTCGTGGTTATCATTTATTGAATAATGTTACACTCGAATTATACCTTAATTATCTACTATCTGTATTATTGTATTGGAAATAAGATGTATTATATCATCATATTAGTCAAGAATAAAACTTAAACTTTGTTAGTAATGGATCTCATTTATGCATAATACACTGAATCATATATGTAGATAATAATTTAACAATATTGATTGTAAGTGAGTGGTTGTACAATTTTAAATCAAGTTTGTGAGCTAAAAGTAAACATCAATCCATTGTTATGTTGTTCGACGACTGGTTAACACAATCAAGATCGCAAACTTGATTTAAAGAATTGTTACCACCACCCGCGTAATCGATTATTATTAAGAGGAAACATAGCATGCCTCCATTGGTACTGAGTTTTGTTTAAAGGAATTTATGTTGGATGATCAAAAAACTATATGAAAATGCATAACCTATATAGATTTACAAAAGAATCGTTGTGTATGACTAAAATCGTACTAAATTTCCGCATAAAATAAGACGGAGTGAAAGTCATTATATACGGATAGAAAATTAGTTCAGACTAAGTTACACATAAAAAAATTATTATTCAAAAATGTTTACCTGAAATATTAATAGCTATCTACAAAGCAATTTTCCAACAAAGAACGTAATTTAATTCCCTATTGATAGGAAAATTGGGGTAAGTAGTCGTGCCAAACTCATGCAAACTTAAAACCCGGTAGAAAACACTTGGTAGAAATTAAATATGACTAAAACATTAGTTATACAAATAAAAGCAGTCACAATATTTCTTTACCGATTTATGTTCAGATTTGTTAGGTGGAAATAAATCCCTATACAAACAGAGAGCCTACAATTAATTACTGTGGAATTCATGCATTATAGAAATGACGAAAAACGATTTCAACAGAATTTGAAAATTAACATTATGAACATCAACGATCGAAAAGTGATATTCAGCTTTGTCAGTAAGAAATTTTTGATTGACTAAAAACTATACGAACAGGAAGCACACATTGGATTAGCAAACAATAGAGGAGTATGATTTAAATCGTACTCAGTTCATGTGTATGCTCTAACGAAATTGAAATCCCAAAATGGTTTCAGATTTACTTTCAATAAGACTAGAAATATCTCCGATTTAGCAACTGATGTTCAGCATTGTTAGGAGGAAATGTTGATAACGGCCTGCAGATCCATATACAGAAACAGAAAATATGTTTAATTACTGAATTTTACTCAAATCCTGAATAAATTCAAACACAAAAGATATATACACGGTAACGAATAATTTCAAAATTCTATACAAACACAAAAGATAATTTGAATTATTGATAAATAGCTGTGGAGGGCCAATTTGCACTCAAATCTTTCATAAGATCAGACAAAATAGAAAGCTCTGCATAAAATTAGAACATTGGTTCATATTTTATTCCATCAAATAGAAATAACATAAGCTTTTTAGGAGTAAACATTAATATGTTCTTGCAAAATCAAATACAAATATTGAACATAATTTTAATTTCCGAAGAGTGAATGACTAAGAATTTCATCGTACTCAATTCCATCATAAGATCAGAAAAAGTAGAAATCATATGCTACTTATAAAATATCACATTAGAATAAGTATTTTCAGTTTGTATCCCGATTTAATATTATTGAATGATTCAAAGCCACATATGAACACAAGATAATTTGTATTGCGAAAGAAAAGGTGAGCAGGAGCCTACCCGTCCTCAATTGGAGAATAAGATAAAATAAAACAGAGATCACTTTATACGGACAAAACATGAGCTCAGATTTAATTGTATCTGCAGGCAGTAACACATTATCTCCAAAAACCGATATTCCACTTTGTTATGAGCAAATGTTGGTCGCTGCTCACAAAATCCTATACGAACTCAAAGGTTAATTTGAATTATAAAAATAAATGAATAGTAAGTAAAGCATACTCATAAATTATATTTATCAAATGATACCAATTTTTTTTAGGAAGCTGCATTAAGAATTTATTGAAAAGCCTAGACAAACAAAGAACTCAATTCGAATATTT
>JAQBSW010009021.1:0-30908 GCA_029291075.1 Eudiplozoon nipponicum | reverse complement strand
ACTTCAATGCTAACTCACACTATATAATATATATACCGAGTCTGTAAAGGATACTAACACTATGGCTATTGTGTTAGTAACTGATACCTTTTTCGAAATCTATGAGTACCGGATACTACCAAATATATAGTGGTTAAAGGGCGTAATACCGGCTCCTACTGATGAGTCGCCAGTAAGCACGAAACGAATGTGCATGAGATTATACTTTCCGTTCATGCTGCCTTTGGTTTATCCTTCTGGTCACAACTGAACTAATTTGTTACTAGGTTCGCAAAACCTAATACGTACTTGCATATATATTAGTTCTTCGCAACAAACAGTATTTAATCAATCATTGATTGCACAAGTGATGATACCTTTTATTTATATCAAGTTTGGAAAATGGTGATTATATTAAGTCCGCAAAATTGTTTAAACATATAAATATGTGATCAACAAATAAATTGGAATATTCTGACGACCTGCAACAGGTATCCATCGAATACTTTGTCCTGCAAATGAAAAATTATGAAAATAGATATTGGGCAGCATTTTAAATTGTGTATAAATGAAGAAACGGTAGAGTATGATAGATGTGCAAACATGTATTAGACAGAAATGAGAGTACAATACTGCAGGGCTCTTCATAGTTTCACGTATGAAATACAGTTCAATGTATTCTCATTAATTGTTAAGAATTTTGCATATCGTGCTTAGACGATTAAAAATTGTAGCTTAATATTTAATTTGATTTATTTAATTGCTTTAATGAGCATCCAGCAAATCGTGTACGTCTGTTTAGAGGTTTATAGTGACACAAAACATGGTCCAGTGGCCAAATTTGTTTTGACCGTTTAAGTTTTCTTTTATAAAAAAATTCGTGAGCAACTAGCCATGTCACTAAGAAGAAATAATGAACTGAGGCATGAAACGAAGCATTAATTGTTTTACCTTTTATATCAAGTATTTAAGTTAAACAATTAGATACATGCAGTGGTAAAAAGATCACAATTCCCAACAGTAAAAAACTACACGTGTTTCGGAAAGCCATTTTTATAATTTGAGCATCACAACAAAATGGTCAAATCACATTAAACAGTCGAATTTTGGACCAAAAACGAGCGCAGTTTACCTGATAATCCAGCATGAGGGGATGCAATTTCCCGCCCAACACAAAAAAAGTTAAATTGGTATTAACACGTACGTTTAATGCAACTAAACTACGAGTGCTATTTAATGTAATACACTTGTTTTTACCAGCAATCATAGTAAAACAACCGCTAATTTCGACTTAAATTTTTTTATCAATATACGTGCGCAAGTTGTCGAGTAACTTAAGTAGGCCGATAGACTGGAATGTTACGTACTTGCACGAGAATATTGCAAATTAACGGTCTTTAAATCAAGTTTGCGAGCTTGAAGAAAGCACCAATCCCATTGTATTTAACCAGTCATCGCACAACAAGAAAACTACCGCCAGTTATTCGACGACTGGTTAAATACAATGTGATTGGTGTTTACTTCAAGCTCGCAAACTTGATTTAAAGAATTTTTACCACGTGCGCAAGTTGTCGAGTAACTTAAGTAGGCCGATAGACTGGAATGTTACGTACTTGCACGAGAATATTGCAAATTAACGGTCTTTAAATCAAGTTTGCGAGCTTGAAGTAAACACCAATCCCATTGTATTTAACCAGTCATCGCACAACAAGAAAACTACCGCCAGTTATTCGACGACTGGTTAAATACAATGTGATTGGTGTTTACTTCAAGCTCGCAAACTTGATTTAAAGAATTTTTACCACCACCCGCGCAATCAATTATAGTTTAACTTAAACTTCTGTTTTAAATCAATCTGCGTACGCGTTTGCCATTGCGAAACCCATCGTTGAAACCTCACAGGTATGATCTACAGATGTAGCATTTAAGATAATTAATAAATGCAATAACAGAAAGGAGTTAGCCACATACGAAGCTTTATGGATAAACAAACTGCAGCCGGATTTATGCAAGCAGAAGAAGCATGTGTGCTTGAACTGAAGGTGATGCAGGAAATTGATTGGTTGTTCCCTTGTTTCACATTCTCCCCATGCTTTCATTTTTCTATTTTGTTTTAACTTTCAATATATATATATATATATATATTTCTAATTAGGAAGAAAAAACCTATTAATTGAAGGCTTCATAAATAAACAATAATATTACTGATTTTGCTTTATGTAGAATCGAGAAATTGGTCAAATTAACTGGGTGCCTCGTTTCCAATATATGATCGGAAATTGCTGATTTTCAGATATTATCCACCTTAGGTAGTAGTCCGTGACACGTTGATAATGATCAAAGGAGGATCAAACGCGTCGACATCTCTAACTGATTGTAGTTTCACTATTTTGTCGACTGAATAAAAAAGTCGTAGATTCAAAGAAATTTTGCAAGCCATTTTCTGGACACGGAAGCTTTGATTGCAATACATCAGCTGATGTGTTTACACTTATAGCTGTCCTTTTTATGAATTGCGAAATGAATTAAATATATTTCATTTTTAAACAGAATTAGAATCGGAGAATAGACCTGGTTAATACGTACATAAAATGCTGTGTAGCTATAAATTTGACACCATGAAAGCCACAGTAAATCACAGCGTTGCGCACTGATTTATTATATATATATATATAATATATATATATATATAAAATTTAAATATATATATATATATATATATATATATATATGATACCACCTAAACGTCGCAGGAAATAGATACTGCGAGCCATATAGTGCTATATAGATTTATCCTTATTAACAATTTCTACACTAAATTTATGACTGCTTCGTGTAGGATTTGGTAAGAATCATGCAGTTTATTCTCTGTGTAAGTAAAAATAAATAAAGAATGGTAACGGGTAGAAACATAGCGAACTTGTGAGCTACTATGTTTTGTAGCGCGTGAAGAAATAGTCTAAAAATAATGTCTCCGATTTAAAATCATTTATTGCTATAGAACGTATCCTCAATTTATTATTTAATGTTTTCAAATTGGATTCTGTAATTGTCGCAATTTACACATGTTTGGTTTAAGCTATTTTTTAGCATTCCATGCGTAGGATTGCGAATAGGCTTATGCGTTACGCAATAGAACATTAAATCTTATAGACGTCTTTCTAATAATTGATTTCGCGAAATTTATTTTATATTTCGTGTTGACTTGAACTATTCGACATATATTAATTTCACATTGCATTGCCTTGTAACGGTTTTGTCGCGCACGGCTTCGCTTTTATTTTGAGTTGGAAGACTTCATTTCAATTACGAAGGCCTCCTATTCACTGCTCCATCAATTTCATTTAAAATATTTTAGCGATCCTAAAATCTATTGCCATGCGTCATGAACTCGCTGTGTTGTTGCCTGGATTCGTCGCTTGTTGTGTGTTTGTCGTTTTCTTGAAGCATATAATCCATGTAGCGTTTTCATTTTTTTCTGCTTACGCTAATTTTGCATATTAGTCAACATTTTTTTCAAGCCTATATGGTTTTATTGATTATACAACACGGAGCAAACTTTCGCCTTGATTGGAATGAAACAGCCGATTTGGCCTTTCAATTGTTTGACGTGAAAAAGTACAACTTTTCTATTTGAACTCAAAAATATTTTGTAACAAAATTGAAAGAACAAACATATTTGACGTAGAAATAGTGTTGTGTTTTTGTGATGTCAAATAAGATCTTTGGCAGCCTTTCATGCTGCTTTATCTCATTGACGTTGTGCGCTATATTTACATCTACCGATACTCTGGCTGCAGCCTGTAAGTAATTAACAATAAACAGCAAGCTTACTTAAACGTTTCCTCTGTATTTCTATTATATGTGGCTTTTTATTCTTAGAATAAAAGCGATAATATTATGTTTGTCCAAGTTATCAGATCGAGGGAGTTTGTTTTGTGCTACTGGTTGCGTGAATCTTTTCCTAATAATAATATACTAATCTATTAACACCAAGAATCATGTAATTGTGCAATACCTTATCCTTTCCCGCCTATTGCTACATTTCAAGCACCTACGGACCCACTTCTTTCGCAGAACGGCTCCCTAGCCAGTCCTTAATTGTGAATATTGTAGAGAATTTTTGTCTATATTATAAGGAACTACTGACTTAGAAAACACCAACGTTTTCATAGACGGTCCATCTGCAAAATTAAAGTTTGTACTCTATTATTTAAAAATACCCAAAATAGATTTCTCGAAAATTTAATTCATTCACGCATACGGACTGGAGAAAAGCACAAATTATGCGTTTATAACATATCAGACAGCATAGCAAAACTACCGTCAGTCACACGTAATTATGCGTTTGGATAAATATTGTTCACTAACTTAACGGCGGTAAACTGAGTAAATTTATGGCTAACCGAACTGTGTATATGTGTTATTAAGCAGAAATATTCTGATCTGCCTTGTGATTAACACAGGATTATTCACAGTTCATTATTTTTTGGAAATATTTCAGATAACTTTTTCTGTCTTCTGCCTCAGTGTGCAATAAATTGTAAGTCGTAGAAACAATCTAATATATAAAAATAGTACTTTATAAGTTTTCCTCGAGACTTGTGATGAAATCTGGACAAACGAAGAATACCACAGAGGTATCTGAAATATTTACAGAAAGCGATGAACTGGGAGCAATCCTATTTCAATCGTAAAAAAGATCAGGTAATTTTGGAAACCCCCGTTTCGAAAGAATATTTTTATTCTTTTAAACTAAACTGAGATGATGATAGATATCATAAAATTCCCATAAATGCTGTACTTAAAAAGAATTTCTATGGCTCAATTTTTATAAATTCATGGTAACTTTTTCCAAGCAGCAAACGCCAATTTCGTACGAGTTGTTTAATTTAGCATTTATTGATTAGGCGAGGGCGACAACAACAATTTAGTTTAAGTTTTCTGAGTTTCACTAAACATGAACCCAATACTCCTAGATTTCTCTACTGTCATTTAGATTTCAATACACGAATTACACTCGATACCGATGTTGAAATTTATTTTATGTTATCAAACATGTTTTAAATTATTCATAAAAATGTAATACATTTTGAATAAGAAAAATGGGCGTTGACATAAAGTTAGATACCGTCAGAATAAAAAAATACTCAATAAATAATTTTATCAAGGGAATGCATGCCTTGAAGTTGTCGGTTTATGACGAAACTAACGAGTTTTCATTTTAGCTGATGATGTTGTTACTTAAGATGAGTTTTCCCAATGTAAACGAAGCAGCAAATAAGTTTGTGTATTAAAACATTGAAGTAGGCTCTATTACTGTATGTTTACGCATTCGCGTAGAAGATTATACAGTCCAATATTCCCACATTCCTCACCAAAATATATAGTAAGTAAAGAGTGTATTACCAGCTCCTACCAATGAGTCTTTAGTAAACACGAAACGAATGTCATATGAGATTAAACCTTCTGTTAATGCTGACTTCGGTTTATCCTTATGGTTATATTTAATCTATGATTTACTACGTGCGCAACTACTTAAATACAGTACCACCAAAATTGTAGTCATGTACAAAATAGATAGTCACCAAAATTCTAGTTTTACACCATTTGATTAAAGTTACCAAAAGAAGTTTCTTTCAAGCATTAAATAGACACACGTTGGATACATTCGTTCAGATGAACAGGATAACAATTTGTCTAAATCAAAATTCGTTAAATAACTAAATGGTTCATTTTACTTGAAGCAGTTTATACAAAATGTCTTTAAATCAATTTGAAACAGTAACAATAGCTAACGTCCTACTCTTCCAGCGGCTGCGTACTGTAACATTGTACAGTTTATCATTGGCCAAAGCCTTACTGGTAGATATTGGTACTGCTGAGGATTTTCTCAACAATACTATCCAAATAGTTGTCGACCGGGTGTATGATTCTTTAAATAAGTACTTTAATTTATAATTAATATGATCAATCTCGGAAATCATTCAGTTGGTCTGTTTAGCAAATTTACCGTGTTAAACTTGAGACATTTACCCTATTTAATTTTATGAAGTATTTATTTTTTCTATAATTATAACTAATAAAATTCTAAAGAAGTGAATCCAAGAAAAGTTCAGACTGAAAATGACTGACAGAGAACAGAATTGTTACACAGTAGCAAGCACATATTTTGTAATTAACATATTGCAAAACTGGCAAATTTCCTGGTTTTTCATTGCATTAATGAAGGAGGAGTTTAGCATTTCGGTAGCTGGCAGTTGCTACATCCTTCCTCCGGAACTAAATAAACAAAATAAGCTTGCACATTAATTGATTGTAAACATTTTGGTTTGTTTTGTGTGTTTTTTTACCTCTGCACGTATGTTTTGCGTATCTTGATCATGTTCTTACAAATATATATATATATATATATATATATATATATATATATATATATATATGCTTCCACCGTTATTATATGGTAAAAATGTTCCATTATATCGCGTACAATATGCATTTACTTGACTATCATTACTATTTATTCACCCCTGCTACGACATATCACTTAAGTGGTATACAAAATACGGTTGTGAAATTTGATAATTTCTAATTGATTTACAAGATGTCCAGTATGCGTTAATGATAAACATATGATGAGGTAAATCTGTGTACCTTCAAGCACAATTCACATCTAGTAGCACTATGTATTTGGTCCATTGGTAGGTGAGTTACACTCCGTATTATGCATTTATGTATGTCTTGAATCCTCTTTATTATGCTTTTAAACACAGAAAAAAGGCAATTGAGTTAATCTTGTACACAATTATCTATATACATTTTTTAAACATTCCAAACCATATACCCTCATTTTATATGCACATACATAAATATTCATAATTATATATGTCTGAAAACCATACATATTATATATATCTACATCAATATATAGGCCACTATGTGAGTTCCTCTCAGATCTTATATAGGAATCTAAATATTCATATATATATATATATATATATATATATATATATATATAATATATATGGTGTACATGTCTAAAAAAAGGTGTATAAGCAACCATGTGAGTTTACCCCACATCTTATATGAATATCTAATTATTTATACATATGCATGTCTAGACACCATATATATATATATATATTTATATACTGTCTATCTAAATAAACATATTAGCAACTACTTGAGTTCCTCTCACATCTTGTATAGGTAGATAATAACATCAATTCACATATATTTACGTGTACACACCGTATATAATAAGCTTGTCTAAATAAAAACATAATGGAACGTGTGAGATCCTCCCACACTTATTTAAATTTTTCCATTTACTTATATCTTCAATAAATATGAGGTCTAATGATTTTTCTACAGAGGTCATATTCATGACATTTGTTCCTGATTTTATTTCAATTGATTTATTCATAAACTTGATTATTCTGTTTCGGTTATATAAGGCAATGCGTTTACAGCCGTTCCATAAATGAGTATTCTTCCTTTCTAACCTTTTACAACGTAAATTTTAACTCTCCTAGTTGGTTAGCTAAATACAGATAATTATCCAACTCTTTATCCCTCTTGATTCCAAATTAAGAAAATATCATCTAAGAAGCTTAAATGTAATTTTGGTTTGGAGGGAGATCTGAACAAGAGAGTTTTCTAAATAATGCATTAAAACGTTAGCGCCTGGGACCGACAATAAATGTCCCATAGGAACACACTTAACTGGTGTATAGAATTCATTTCTAAATACAAAGAATGTGGAGGACATACAAGTTTTAAACATTTCCATAATACTTCTTAACATTATTTTACTATCTTCAAATATTTCAGGATATCCCGTTAAACAACATTGGACACTCTCTAATGCGGCCTGCACCGGAATGTTAGTATAAATCGATATCACATCTAGACTTGCTAGTCGATAAATCTCCAATAATTTATATTTACTAATTATGTCAGTAAAATGGTAGGTGTTCTTTTATGTATAATTAAGAAAATAGGTGTATTTACTTATTCCATGGAAAAGAAATTTCAACGTTATATAAGTTGGAGAATTCTGAACATTCACAATTAACCCGAGGGATTTACCCTGTTTATAAATCTTTACCAAACCATGAACTATAGGACAGAATATGTATCCTTTTTTACTAAAGAGTCTCCGAGCACTGAATCTAATTCCCCAGACCCAATCATTTGATTGATTAAATTCTTAACTACACGCTCTAACTTATCTATTCGGTCTTTATTTATTTCGCTATAAATTTCTTCATTATTTAATTGTACATAAATTTTATTATTATCCCTCTGATTCATTAACACAGTTGCTTCACCTGTGTCCGCTTAAAAGCATATTACTTTATTAGATAGCGAATTTGATCTCAATATTTCAATTTATTATTCGGCTTACATTTACCTCTCTATGTTCAGACGTGAGTTTGGCAACAGACAATTAAAATTTATTTTTATCTTTTTCTGGGAGAAATTAGGTGATCTTAACGGTCTCTGTAATACTCTTATTCTTAGATACGTATTCCATAGGAACGGCGGTACTCAGTCCCAGTTTAAGTATTCTCATCTTGTTATCCCTAAGATCCATGGACAATAAACTAACCAACAGTTTAGACACAGAAATCTCGTTTGGAATGTTTCTCGGAGGCCTTTAAATTCCCAAGTTTGCTAGTATCGTCTAACCTATTAAATTTTATTATTCCTATCCTTCTCAGTGAATTCTTAAATGCATTGCAGTTGTCAGGTTTCTATAATATTACATTCTAAATATAACTTTAGGAATGGGATATTTTCTGCTTGCTTTAAAATTTGTACTTTTCTTGATTTGTATAGGCTGAACGATACAAATGCAGTCCTGTCGTATTTCGTTCTGCTATATTCCTTAAAAGGAATTATGATTTGCTTAGTGCTGTCATTGGTTGAGCTGATACAAAAAATTGACGGTTGCCGGAAAATTGATAGCACTCGTTGATCGGTAAAAGCATAATTCCTTTACATTTCCAGGTGCCCAGCTTGTTTTTTATTCATTTGATTAGTTCTCACTGGTCCCGTGAATCTGAAGCCTTCCTTACACTGCTTGCCGGATATGATTTTGAATAAAGGTTTTCTGATTTTTTCCGAATTTGTGAGAATTCATTTCCAGTCCCATCTTCAGGATACGCGTGTATGTCAATCCATACGTTTTACTTATAATTATTCTATAAATGCAATTTTGGATTATATTGCTAATATATGAATGGTTTTGAAGGTGGGGGCAGATTCGTGTATACATGTGAATATAAGAGAACATTTATTAGGTCTGGATATTGCGGCAGATATGAAAAATACTTTAAGAAGTATAATAAATATATATAGATCTGTCTTGAATGAGGATAACAAATTTGTCAAAGGTTTTCTCTTTGAGTATGGTGCCAGCCCTGAATATAGGGACTGGAAATGAAGTCCCGAAAATTCGGGAAAAAATCTGAAAATATTTGTTGAAAATAATATCCCGACAGGCAGTGTAAGGACAGTTTCGGAATCACGGAACCAGTGAGAACCAATCAATCAATTTAAAACACAAGGTGTACACCTAAAAATGTGAAGTAATCAAGATTTTACCGACCTTTAGGTGCAATCATTTGTCCCGCAACCGTTAACTTTGGTATGAGCGTGAACAATGACAGCATTAAGGATTAAAAAATTCATTTTGCGGAGTATATCAAAACGAAATACGACACATTTTTTCCTATTTTTATTACCATGATTCCAAATTACTAAAATGTCATCAAGGATTCTCATAACTAAATTTTTCTTGATGGGCATTTTTGCTAAAAGATTTTTTTATGTATAATAAATGAAAATTATTTAAGCCAAGTTTGCGAGCTTGATATAAACGCCAGCTTAGAAATTTTATATATATACCCTTATATACTTATATATACATATATTTATATATACATTTATTGGTACAAACTTGTTATTGCCTTAGGTAACAAAAGAAATTCATTGCGTTTACAAGTTGTGTTCTTTTAAGGAACTCTTCAAATACTTCGAAGACCATTGTCATGGGCCGGACTCGACTCAGGGCACGCTTGCTTCACAGTCTGTCACTCCGTGCTTTCAGATGAAAATATTATAGGATTGGTGTTTATGTCAAGCTTACAACATTGAGTTAAATAATTTTGTCCCCACCTGCTCAATCTATGATTAATTATCAATAATGCATTAAAATTTTTACGAACAGGGCCAATTCTGGTTGTCTAATTGGGACACATTTAATTTATTATTAAATTCCTTTCTAAACTTGGTATAGGATATATAGATATTTTACATTTCCGAAATATTTCTTTATCGTTTTACCCCATTCATACTACTTCAGGAAAATTCGTCATAATAAATTGAACATAAGCCAGTGATTTTGGCACCGAGATGTTAATATACATAAATATTTCTTCTAGGTTTGCTAATCTATCATTCCCTACCAAATTGTATTTATAATGGTCATCTATTGAATGATATGTATGTAATTAAAAATGTAAGTATTTCTTAATTTGATATTTATTAGTCCTTTAGCAAAAAATGATATTGTATAAATCAATTTATTCTATACATTCAAAATGATCCTACGGAGATTACCTTGTCTAAAGTTCTTCCCACAACCATATACTCTTGTTAGGAATTCATCAATTTGAATTAATTACTTACCGTGCGCAGATTCTAAGTCATCCATCCTAATGATTTTATTATTTATGTCTTAACCTCTGTTTGTAATCTGTGTATAAAGTCTTATTATAAGCATATTTATTATATTGTTGCTCTAAATAGTTCATTAGCAGCGTTACTTCCTCGTTATCAGCATTAAGGCATAGCCCATTGTTGATTATCAACTCTGATCTTAGACGTTTCAATTCATAATTCAATTTGCATTTTTCATACTTATTTTTAAATTCAAGCATGTTTACATTCAAACATTGTACTATTTCTAAATGGAAGAATTTGGACAATCTTTACAATGTGCACAATAATCTAATTCATCGGCGTGTATGACATATATGGTCTTATCCAAACCTTAGGGGAGTATCGTAAAAAACCTGCCATTTGGCACGTTTAAAATAAATATAAATCGGTAAGCACAATTTGTACAACTGACATTTTCATCCCTTAATTTGTTATGAGACTGACAATAATCCTATAAAAGCTGTATTGAACCATACACAACTCTACATTACTGAGTGCATTTCATGCACCAACGGAGTGAGTAAATTGTGCTTCCAGAATTTGATGGACATTTAGGGGTTCTCCGATCTCCAATACAAGGTGTGCGTAAATTACGAACAATGAGCAACTATGTTTACTCAACATTACTTAAATTTTTATTTATTTGGAAAAACATTTACAATTGCAATTAAGGCAAGGAAATAAATGCGTCAATTCCTTTGGAGAGTTTTTATAAACACAAATAAAATAGTGTTAAGCTATAAATTTTACGGCTTTCATTTAGTTGGATGTGTGAATCTAAATACTTTTTGTTCAATGAATATTTATCTGCAATCACATTGCAAATGGTTTGTAGGCTAATGAACGTTGAATTAAAAGAAATTGTGGGTTGCATGGTAGTAACATGTTTCATTGACATAATGATGACCAAATAGTAATATCTTTATTCCTCAATACTTACTATAATTATATTTAGTATACAATTTGTTTGCTTTGAACTAAAATATTTAATACAATGAAAATGTTGATGAAGAAAATCCTTTTTATCTAAACGAAATATCTTTTAAATTTCCTTTTTGGCTAGTCCTTCTTGGCTTTAAAATACACATTTTTGACTAATTTAGTTTTGTGATCTTGTTATGCTTCTGTACTAGATGCCCATTAGTAATTTAATTATCGGGTAGAAAAATCGTTTTGACCAATGATTTTGCGATTTACTAGTTCATTATGAAGTGTTGAAGCACAAGAAAAGTGTGCTGGTATTATAAAGCCATGTTTTATTGTATAACTAACCATTGCTTTAGATTCAGTTTTACTCCAATCAACGGAATATAGTACAATTACATTTTCACTTATCTGTGTAGATATTAATATTGATGGCTTTTTGAATGTACGATTTCGAATGTTAATGAAAATAATAGTGGTTTGCTTATAACTGTTTCAGCTCAGGTTATCGCCAGTCTAAGTTACATATTCTTTGTTGCGGGAGGATAATACATACAAAATTAAATACTATGTGTTGAGAAAGACGAAACAAATTTTCTCCGGTTTAACTAAAAATATATGCCAATACTTATTTTCTCTACACAATAAGGAATATACAAAAATTATAAATTTCATATAAGATGTCAAGATTACCGCAAATTGTGATAAATTATGTTGATCAAAGCTAGAAAATATGGATTTGCTGGAATAAAAAATGTTCAGAAATAGTTCCGATTCGCAATTTTGTTGAAATTTATCATATCTCGAAATCCACGTTACTGCAGTATATATTGAATAAAGTAAGTTGGATTGGAAATCGCATTGCCGAAAACTATATGATGTTACCTTCTCTACTGCTTTTATACACATTCGTTTAGAAGATTTTACCGTCCATTTGCTCCACATTACCTGAAGAAGTACATAGGATATAAATCGTAGTACCGGCTCTTACTGACGAGTCGCCAGTGAGCAAGAATCACAGTTTTACATGAGATTATCCATTTTGTTCATGCTGAATTTGGTATCAATTTCTGGTCCGATTTCAAATAATCTATTAACAGGTGCGCAATACATAATACACAATTTCATATACATTAGTTCGTCGCAACACGCAGTATCTAATGACAAAAGATTTCATTTAAATGATATTTGGTAAATTTGAGAAAAATAACAATTTATGAAGAATGGATCTAGCCTAGAAAAATAGATTGACCTAGAAAACATATAAATAACGCCACATATAATACTTCATATCTCATAATCTAGTCGAAGTCAACTTCAAATTTCTTCAATTTTTCAAAGTATCAATTTAAAAATGCAAGTATGTATTAGGTGTTGCGAACCTAATAACAAATTAGTTCAGTTGTGACCAGGAGGGTAAACCAAAGACAGCATGTACGGAAAGTTTAAACTCATGCACATTCGTTTCGTGCTAACTGGTGACTCATCAGTAGGAGCCGGTATTACGCCCTTTTGTAGGAGGTCTTTTAGTTATTGTAATAGATTTTGCGGGATAGCTGTCTATTTCGTGATATTGTCCCATTCCTATATATCTATGGTGACTGTTTTTACTACCCATACTCATGATTAGTGCCTGACCTTTTTCCGAAGAGTGAAGTGAGAAAACTCATCCGGATCATTAGCCGTTTATTGAATGTTATGTTGCAATGCATGAATCAATTCACTGTTAAACCAAATAGACTGTGCTTTAGACGGCAACAAAATAATATATTGTCAACACAATTAAATGTCTTATACAAAAGTACTTTTTGAAATTTTGTTGCGGTGTGTACAATTCGATTAGTTCAATGCTGCGTTTTGCGTACGCGGGTAATAGTTGTACACGGGCAGTTACACAAAGATCCGATTCTTCACACTTTCCGATTTTGTTTTGTCTTTGATCGGGTTGAATTCTTCTTTTTTCAACTGAAAATGCGGTTCTATCACATCTTTGTTTACTGGCGACGTTTCGGTGCCTACTTTCCAGCACCAACATCAGGCAACGCAACACAGTACAAACTTCACGATAACAGATTTAAGCAAATGTGGTAACCTCGTTCCAAAACCATTCTATTTATATATAATTGACTCAACACTATTTTTAATCATAGAATTTGTCTCAGTAACTAAACTCAATATATAACTATTTTTAATTAGCAGACCAATCCTTACCTCAGCTATCTCAAATTCCCGGTATACATAATCTCATCTTGTATGCAGAATATTCTAAGGGAGAGAGACAGTATCGAACCTTTTCTTATTTGTTATAACTGTGTTGCTACTATGTCACGGTTATCAAAATTCAGAATAATAAAACCAAAACCTTGACTGTCATATACTGTATTTTATTTAAGCCCAGAACTAATGTATACAGTGGTGTATGAGGTATTGTTCAAATATAGAGCAGCAAGTTACTTAGATGGAAGGAGAGTGAATGTCATAGCGACGCGTAGGTGAAAGATTAAATAGAAAAAGGTAGAGATAGTATGGACAACTAACGGTTTTCAAAACTAATCGTAAGCACAATGCGAAGTTAATCAATTCTTAGAAATAATTGAATAAGAATATATGCTCATATGAATAAAATAATTCATGATACCTACATACATATATATCTAAATATAATATCGTAACACCTTTATATAATTGAAGAAGGACCATTTGGAAATTGTTAACCATAAATATTTTCTATTCTTATTATTTATTTATTACGTTAGTCACACCTTATATCAATATATAAAATATATGTCAATATGCATAAAAACATATATATAAATATAAGCAACAGTGTGAGTCCAATATCCCTAATCCTATATATTTATATATACACATTAATAATAATTATTTATTAGGTTATTCACACTTTATATTAATATATAAAATACATATCAAGATGTATAAAAACATATATATAAATATAAGCAACAGTGTGAGCCCAATATCTCTAATCATATATATATATATATATATATATATATATATATATATATATATATATATATATATATATATACGTTTGCATATTTCAAATTATTATTTTATTCTTTTCTTACTGTTTTTTTATTTACCAATTAATCAAATTGTATATTTATTTATTCACACCTTATATAAATATATAAAATACATATAAATATATATAAAAACATATATATAAATATAAGCAACAGTGTGAGTTAAATGTCTTGTATATATAATTATATATATGTGTATATATGTATATATATTTATTTTTTTTATTATTTTTTTTAACCATCTTAAATAAATATTTAATTTTAATGGTAATGTATAAAATGATTAATGTCCGTTTATATATATATATATATATAATAAACCTATTTATCTACCGATAGGCCTACCTATATATCCGTCTATCTATCACATTTTGAATTTCTCTTAAATGGATACATTATAGCTGTTAATAATGGATATCTTCTCTAGGGCTAACGTATTATTCATTTATTAATATATTCCTACCTTACATAAATATATAAAATATAAGCAACAGTCTCTTATCTAATGTCCTATCTACTAACCCTTGCTAAATCTGTATACCCTCTTCTGGAACATTATTATTGAGAAAGATAAGTATATAGGAATTGATATTGGTATAGTTCATTCACAATCAGTTCTCTGTAATCGAGGTTTTTTACTTAGGTTCCCACTTAATTCAGATTCCGCAGCCACCCGTTTTCTGACCGTAGAAAATGCTTCATTAAATATTGGGCCCAATGATTTTTCTACCGATGTTACATTTATTACACCTTTTCCTGATTTTATTTCAATTGACTCTCTAATTAGTCCAGTTAATCTGTTGCGGTTGCATAACGCGATGCGTTTACATCCCTCCCAGTCTATTTCATGACCCGTTTCCTTCGAATGCCTAGCTAGGTCTGATTTTTGAATGTGTCCATATTTGCAGGCTGTCTTGTGTTCACCTCTACGAACCTTTATAGGTCGCATGGTTTCGCCTATATACCTGACATTACATTCTTTGCATGGTATCGCATATACTCCTGATGTCTCGAGTGGTTCTACTCTTTCTTTTTGGTTAGGTAGTTTATTGCCTATAGTAAGTGATTGTCTTAAAACTGTTTTAATATTGTATTTAGCTGCTATTATTCTAATTTTCCTGCTCAATTTTGAATCAGGTAATACCATAATTTTGTGCCTATCTGGTTCTGTTTTATTCTTTACTTTGTTTATTATATTATTATTAAATCTCTGTAACATATCATCTAATAATCTATCTATTATACTTGACGGATAGCCATTTAGTTCGAATATTTCTTTTAATCTCCTCATTTCCTTTTCTCTATTATCTTTATCCACTATTCTAAGACTCCTTAATATCATGGATTTAAGAATGCCTATTTTCATTCCATATAGGTGATTTGATAAGAAAATAAGAAGAAGTCCTGAATAAGTCTCTTTTCTAAAAATATCTCTTTTCAATCTGGAACCATTCCGTTTTATTTTCACATCCAAAAAGGGTAATTCATCATTATTCTCTTTCTCCAATGTAAACTTTAATTCACCTAATTGGTTGGCTAATTCGAGGAATTTATTTAACTCATTATCCCCATGATTCCAAATTATAAACATATCCTCCAGGAATCTTACATACAAGTTTGGCTTGAGAGGAGATTGTAACAACAGATTTTTTTCAAAATAGTGCATAAAAATATTTGCAACCGGGATTGATATTGGTTGTCCCATAGGGACACCTTTAACTTGTTTATAAAATTCATTTCTGAACCTAAAGTAGGTGGAGGACATACAAATATTAAAGATTTCTATAATACTACTTAACATCATTTTACTACCTTCTATTATCTCTGCGAACTCTGTTAAACAACGCTTCAAACTTTCTAATGCTGCTTGTACCGGGACTTTAGTATACATCGATACAACGTCCAGGCTAGCCATTCTATCATTATCATTCAAATTATATCTACTAATAATGTCAATAAAATGATATGTATTCTTTAAAGTATAATCTAAGAAATAAGTATATTTTCTAAATCTGTTGCATAGAAATTTAGACAATCTATACGTTGGTGAGTTTTGTACATTAACGATTAATCTAAGTGGATTCCCCTGTTTATGAATCTTCACTAGACCATAAATTCTCGGAGGGACTGTGTCACGTTGTATTAATGAATTCCCAAGTCCTGGTTCTAATTCCTTCGACTCAATCATTCAATTAATTATAGTCTTAACTTGTCCTTTTAACTTATCAGATGGATCTTTATTTATTTTATTATAAACCTCGAAATTATTTAATTGTTCATACACTTTCAATTCATAATCTGACCGGTTCATAAGTACCGTTGCACCACCTTTATCCGCCTTAAGGCATATTACTTCATTGGATAATAATTCTGCTCTTAAGCGTTTTAGATCATAACTCTGCTTGCATCTCACCTCTTTATGCTCTAACACCGCTTTGGACACATCCAATTCAAACCTAGTCTTATCTTTGTCTGGGAGAAACTGGGCACTCTTTACTGTTTCTGTAATTATCTCATTCCTAGGTACGTAATCAATAGGCATCGCAGTATTAAGTCCAAGATTAAGAATTTGTTTTTAGTCTTCCTTGAGATCCATTTTAGATAAATTAACTAAACGTTTGGACATGACCCCATCAATTCTCTTATTTCTCAAAGGGCAATTAATTCCCAATTTTGCTAGTTTTTTTTCGTGCCTTTGTCTTATCTTTTAAATTTCATTATCCCTCGTTTTGTCTGTGAAATCTTCAATATGTTTGAAATCCAACATACCTAATCTCGCCAGTAATATGGATCTTATTTTTGTCTTCTCTCTAATCAGTTCAAATTTACGTTTGTTTAGTTTATTAATCGATATTTTTATTAAATGTAAACAAAGCTCATGTTTAAGAGTATTTCCTACTTTATCCAAAACGAATGAAAGTTTAAACCTAAAACATTTCGGTATAACATTAAATTTTAAACATTTATTAAGGAACGAGGTATTTTCCACTTGCCTAACAATCTGCATCTTCTTCCGCTTGTACTGATTCATAAGTGTGACGATTGTTGCATCATATTTGATAGTCAGATACTTTTTGAAATTTTGTTGCTGATTGTGTGGCTAATTCAGTGTGATATACGTTTTTGCGTACCTTGGTAATAGTTACACAGGTATATATATATATATATATATATATATTATATATATATATATATATATATATATATGGATCATAGATATTGGAGCCACACTGTTGCTTATATATATATATATATATATATATGTTTTTATACATATTGATATGTATTTTATATATTAATATAAGGTGTGCATAACCTAATAAATATTTATTACTAATGTATGTATATATATATATATATAATATATATATTATATATATATAATGATTAGGGAGGTTGGACTCATACTGTTGCTTATATCCATATATATGTTTTTATACATATTGACATGTATTTTATATATTGATATAAGGTGTGACTAACGTAATAAATATATAGTAAGAATAGAAAATATTCATGTTTAACAATTAACAATGGTCCTTCTTCTAAATATATATATATATATATATATATAATAGGTGTTACGATATTATATTTAGATATATATGTATATAGATATAATGAATTATTTTAGTCATATGAGCAAATAGTCTTATGCAATTATTTCTATGAGTTGATTAACTTCGCATTGTGCTTACGATTAGTTTTTTGAAAAACGTTAGTTGTCCATACTATCTCTCTCTTTCTCTCTTTAATCTTTCACCTAAGCGTCGCTATGACATTCACTCTCCATCCATCTACGAAACTTGCTGCTCCATATTTGAACTAATTTGTTGCTATGTAGCCAGTCAGTTATGCAAATAACAAAAGGTTCGATACTGTCTCTCTCCCTTACAATATTCTGCATACGAGATGAGATTACGTATACCAGGAATTTGAGATAGGTGAGGTAATGATTGGTCTGCTAATTATAAATAGTTATATATTGAGTTTAGTTACTGAGACAAATTCTATGATTAAAAATAGTGTTGAGTCAATTATATATAAATAGAATGGTTTTGGAACGAGGTTACCACATTTGCTTAAATCTGCTATTGTGAAGTTTGTACTGTGTTGCCTGAGGATGGTGCTGGAAAGTAGGCACCGAAACGTCGCCAGTAAACAAAGATGTGATAGAACCGCATTTTCAGTTGAAAAAAGAAGAATTCAACCCGATCAAAGACAAAACAAAATCGGAAAGTGTGAAGAATCGGATCTTTGTGTAACTGCCCGTGTACAACTATTACCCGCGTACGCAAAACGCGGCATTGAACTTATACAAAAGTGGTCACAATAAACACAATCGGTTGAATCATAATGAATTTATGTAAATGATTGAAAAAGTACGAGGCTATAAAATAATTAGTCCACTGTTAGCTAGGCTTTGAGTGTTAAAACTTATGAATCAATTGAACTATAGAGTTTCGAATAAAGGATTGCGAAAAACCTGATGTCTGGATCAGTAGAATCATAAATGAACTGTTAGTAGCTGTGAAAAAATAGTTAAAGCATGTCAAAGAAGTAAATCCAGTGTTTGAGCATTGAGACACGTAAATCCATTGCATGTTACCTGCGTATTTCTCACGGGTGTGTATTATTATTTAAAAAAACCCTATTAATTACAATTAAATTTGTAGTTCAAGAAATCTCAATTAAAATTGATTGAAACTAACAGAGATTGTTGCTAAAATCACAGTTAAGAGCAATATTCTGTTAAAATCAGTGTTAGACTATTTGACCTTAAAGAGAACTATATTTGTCAAAATTAAACATCGTTGGGTTGTAACGCGGAGCCACGTGTTATACACCCCCGACAATGAAAATTAGAACACAATGAAGGGGCTAACCTTACAGGTGGTGTTATGGCTCTGCCGTAACGAGTAAACACTGATGTTGAATCTGTCGTCAATGATTTTGATTCTTCTATATCTCGCGGCGGCGTGACGGCGTCAGTTGGTTCGGTTGCTGGTGAGATGTCGGGCGTCATCCCGTGGTCAGCCAAACTGTCTGGAGGTAGAATAATCGTTTCTTCGCCGCCTGATAAGTCAACATCGTGGAACAGCGTGTCATTTGGATCAACGTCGGCCGGGGATAATCTGTGTTTGGAAACAGCTTCAGCTTTGCCATTAATCTCCAAAATAATGTAATTCTGACATCGACCTAACATACAATAAGGACCGCGATTCGGTTTGGCCAGAATCCTGTTATCCATGTCGTTGTTCACGAAGAACCATTTGCAGCTATCAAAATCTTTGCGTTTATATATTGGACCATGTTGCTGACGTGTAGGACAGATGGGCCGATTCTCAGCGTTATACAGTAGGTAACTGCGAAGTAGAAACAGAAATACCGGATCGTTCATCGTTAACGCAGTTTCAGAGCGTGATCGGAATATTTCGCCAGGCAGCCGTAGATATTCGCCAAATACCATTTCAGCAGAGCTACATTTGATCGGCTCTCGAGGTCTTGTACCCAGTGATAGGAGTACTTTCGGCAAAGCCGCAAGCCAATTTTTCTTCTAGGCTGGCCTTGAGCACCGCTTTCAGTTCCCGGTGTGGCCTTTCGACGAAACCATTTTCTCTAGGATTGCGAGCGGCGGTCACAGAGTGTTTACACCATAGTATTGCAGTATGGCTGCGAACTCTTCGCCGAGGAACTGTGCGCCACGATCGGATGTCACTTCAGCTGGAGCACCAAACCGAGCGAGCCAATTGAGCTCTAAAGCAAGAATCGTCGTAACGCTCGAACGGTGGTTGGAGGCTGTTGAGGTAGAGGTGTCATGCCTTTTTCGTAAATTTGATGACAGAGGAATTCAATTGATATTTGAGCAAAGACACACTTGTTGACATGAAGCCAGAGGCCATAGTCTGCTAGACGTGCGAGTAGAATGTCAATATGCTGCAAATTTCTCGAGACTCTATCTTCAAATTTTGTATTATTAAAACTGAAATGTTATGCATTATATCATTTTGTTAATCAAAAATGCATACAATCAATTATTAGTCATGGTTACCTTTTTTCTTACAAACTGTTATACTCGAATTATACCTTAATTTTTTCTAATTTTGATGAAGAATCTATCACTCTTTACAGCTGAACTTTCTGATGCTGATAAATTGTACAGTACAACTAATTGCTCATATATATGTGATGTGATATCTTTTTATATTGTACATTTTCTAATTTTATTATTTGATGGAACATGTGTGGTTTGAATCCAAATAAAGATATTCTATTCTATTCTCTTCTAAATGTTCGGACATTGAGTTTGACAATACCAGGATGTCGTCTAAGTAGGGAATTAAAAATGGTAGACCATCTAGTATTTCATCCATAACGCATTGAAATGTTTGAGATATGTTCTTAAGACCGAAAGGCATATTATGATATCCATGAGTGCCACCTCCGGTGAATCTGAGTGCAGTATAAGATACAGAGTCTTTGTCCATCGGTACTTGATAGTAGGCTTTCACTAGGTCGAGTTTTGAGTACACAGCATGGCCGATAGCGGATCTGAGTAGGTCAGCTGGATTTGGCAGGATGTACGAATCAGAATGTGTGCAAGAATTGAGAATACGATAATCCCCGCACACCCTGAAGGCTTCTTGTTCACTCTTTGGTATTACTACCACAGGCGACGCAAATGGTGAGCTGGATCGTGTACAGATGTCTTGTTGACGTAGAATGGCGAATTCTTGCTCGACGGCCTTAAGTTTGTGTGGTGCCAATAGGCGTGCTCTGGGAGGATGAGGAAGTGGTTTCGATAAGGTGATACGATGAGCTGTGTTGTCACGCTTCCACTTGAGATCGGGCATAAAGGAGGTAGGTTTAAAAATCTCTTCATGTCGCTTTAGAACATCGTCCAGTTGTGGTACATGAGGAACTGGAGGAATAAGCTGTATGGATGAGACTGCTTCGGCGCAAGTCGTGTGTTTTAGCGCTTATAATAGCAACTGACTTTCGGCAGTGCGTTCTTGGACGAATCGTAAGGTCGAGGAAGTCATGTCGTGTTTGCAATAATGAAAGGATATTTGAAACGTCTTTTTGAGTTGTAAAACAGGATCGTGTGTACTCGTACGCCAAACGTCGCTATGTTGGAGCCATTGGCGCAGGTAAGACTGCTGTTGTTGACAGGGTGGGTGGGTTCGTAATAATTGTGGAGTAATAAGATTACATCTGTTCCAGTGTCTATGAGGAATAATTCGCCATAGTTTGCGTCACGGATGAGGAAGAATGTTGATAGTGGCAACTGACGATGGGACTGGTTGCTGGCATTTGGGCATTTGAAGCATGACTTGACTGGAGCCGTCGTTGTAAATACAATAGTTTGATTGCTCTCTACCGCGAAAGCAACGTGTTTCGAGCCATCAGACGTGGAGCAGCCAACGATCTTGGGGTGCTCAGCCTCTACAGCCGCAGAGGAGGCTGACTCCAGTAGTTTTCCGAAACTTCCATGGGCGGATCCTCCTGAGTTGTTGAGGGTGACCGCGCCCACCTGAACGTAGCGTCTGTGCGCGGGAAACTGCAGCTGTTTCTGAGGCAATTACGCGTGGAGTGGCCAAAAGCTGCGGTGATTCTGACACCATTCCGCTGGTAACTGTGGAACTGTGGCCCTGTCTCTCGATGTCGACCTCCTGGCGCTATTCCGGGGCGGTGGTCGACGCTGGTCACGCCTGCTCTGGTCGCGTCTATTATGGACGGCATCGACTGAGGCCGAATTTGGCCTGACGTTGAGGTTCTCGAGCAGGCTGACGAGGCACTCATTGGTGACATTTGTTCGGGCTGTTGATGATGTGGATTGAGACTCGGACAGTCGTGAGGTGATGTAATCTTGCTCTGAGGCATGTAAGCTGCAGTGGTGTTTCTTCCTCCACTTGTCTAGACGTGCCGGCAGTACGTCATCTTGCATTTCAACGGATTTGCACAGGAACTTGACCATCTCTTGGAGTGCCAGAGGAAGCTTCTGTATGAATAGTCGCATCAAGATTTCCTTCGTCAAGTTGAATTCTGAGGCTTTCTGTTCCATCTCCCTGTATAGCTCGGAAGGCGTGTGGCTACCTAGGGACATCTGGTGGGTGTCATCGAGAAACACCTGGCCGTGTTTCTGCCATTCAATGCTAAACGCAAGGGTTTAAAAACAGGCAATAGACAAACACCAAATCGAGTTGCTGGAACCACTACCTTGTTCGCCGAAGGCTCAACAGTTAGCACAACATAAGCAGCAGGTTGCTATTGAAGAATTTAAGCGGTTGAGAGAAGAAGGAATTTGTAGGCGTTCAAATTCCAACTTTGCATCCCCAATAGTGGCTGTGCCCAAACCTGAACCAGGTCAATGGAGATTTTGTGGTAACTATCGTCTATTAAATTCGGTACCAAAAGATGATTCGTATCCTCTACCGAACCAGAGTGTTTTGCTCCGGGATATAATAGGGTATGAGGTATATACAACGTTAGATCTTCAGAAGGCGTACTATCAAGTACCTATGGAGGCAGAATCTATACCGCTCACAGCAGTGCGATTCCCTGGAGGAGGATCGCATGATTTCTTATATATGCCTTTTGGTCTGAAGAATGCAAGTCAGATATTCCAGCGTCTGAGGGAGGACGTTCGTCAAGACTGTTCATTTGCTAGAGTGTATATAGATGACATCATTATATATAGTCAATCTAGGGAGGAACACCGGGAGCACTTTGGCGTCGTTTTGTCTAAGCTGGAACATTATGGATTGGTAGTGAAACCAGAAAAGAGCAGGATTAGTTGCTCTATCGTAAAATTTGTTGGACATACCATTTCGAAGGATCCAATCAAGCCCTTGGAAGATAAGGTACAAGCAATCAAGGATGTGTCAGAACCCAGAACTGTACGCCAGTTGCGTAGATTTTTGGGCATGATAAGCTACTATCGTCGTTTTATACCAGGTTTAGCTGGAATTTTGGGGTCGCTAACTCGACATTTAGTTCGTGAACGGAGCACGATCAAGAAGTCCTGGACTATTAATTTTAGCCAAGACGACAATGAAAAATTCCAGAGGGCCAAAGATCTGTTAAGCCAAATAACCACATTAGCACCTGTGGATTGGACTAAGCCGTTTGAGTTGGTCACAGATGCTTCTGATGTAGCCATAGGAGCAGTGTTACATCAACAGGAAAATGGTATAGTCAAGCCGATTGGATTCTATAGTCGGAAACTCCAAGATCGCGAGAAGCGATATGATACGCTTGGAAAGGAGTTACTAGCAGTTTATTCTGCAGTGTTGCATTTTGAGCACTACTTAGATGGACATCAGTTTATGATATTAACTGATCATAAACCGTTGTTGAGTATCCTTGGGAAAGCAAATAGGCTAAATTATTCTCGGCGGGTGAATTCACAAATAACCCGACTCGCAGAATTTGATTTTACCATTAGTCATATCTCAGGAAAAGATAATGTGGTGGCAGACACTCTCAGTAGACCAGACGTATCAGATGAAGATATGATTCGTTCAGAGTCACTCGTATGCTCTTTTGTATCTTCTAATGATTTTGTCCAGCAATTGATGGAAGCACAAGGTCTTGATCCTTTAGTAGCTGTGTTGGAAAAGAATCCTGCATATACACGCAGGAAGATTGGAGATAAGTGGTTATTATGTGAAATCTCCAGGAGCCAACCTAGACCTTATGTACCGTTAGAATTAATGTATAAGGTAATTCAACAGCTACATGAATTCAGTCATCCTTCCATTAAGGCAACTATCAGGATGGTCACTGATAGATATGTATGGCCAAAGATGTCGAAAGACATAAGAGCCTGGGTAAGGACATGTGCCCGGTGTCAAACTTGTAAAGTTTGGCGTCATACCAAAACTGAAATTAAAACGATTGGTATACCAGCGGGTCGTTTCATGCATGTACATATTGATATAGTAGAAATGCCTGAGATTTCTGGCCAAAAGTATTTACTCACGATGGTCGATCGGTTCAGTCGTCAGTTTGAGGTAGCAATCCTGAAGGACATGACAGCTCAAGAGGTCTTACTTATGTTCTTGCATAATTGGGTGTCGCGATATGGTGTACCGGTAAGGGTAACTACTGATCGTGGTAGTCAGTTCATGTCTGAACTGTTTATCAGATCATTGAATACAATAGGGATAGAAGTAAGACACACATGTGCTTATAATCCCAGAGCCAATGGGATGGTTGAGAGACTGCACAGGGAGCTGAAGGCTGCATTACGCTGCACCGGTGGATCCAGTTGGATACATGATTTGCCCATAGTTTTGTTGGCAATGCAAAACAGATACAGAGCTCAGTTAGGAACATCCATAGCAGAACTTGTTTATGGAGAGCCATTGAGGTTACCTGGAGATCTTCTAATAGAAGCTCCAAGTTGTCTCGATTGGGCCTCTAGTTCAGTAGATTGGTTTGTTGGAGCATTGAGAGATAAAATGATTCGTTTAGCTCCAACCAAAACTAGAAGTCCAAAGTCTAAATGCTATGTATCTTCAGATTTAAAGCTGGCATCTCATGTATATATAACTAACGAGAACAGACAGAATTGTCTGACTCCGTTCTATAAGAGGCCATTTAAAGTCAATCATATGACTGATTAAAATGCATTTATAGAAGTAAATGGCACAGTAGAGTGTGTAGCACTGGATCGCTGCATTCCACAGTTTATATGGACGGAGGAGGAGACTGAGGAACAGCATACATCGAAGTATCCAGAAGTTGAGGCGAAATGTGACTCAGAAATATATGAGAAATAGAAAGAGTCGAAAATATGGAAAATAAGTAAAGATTAAAACCAAGACAACTGAGAATAAAGAACAATGCAATATGAACATGAAATCTAGTGAAGTACCAGCACAACTTGTAAAACTCGTTCTGGAAGAGTCATCAAGAAACCGAAGAATGAGGACTACATCATGTATCGTTAATCATCTTGAACATGCGGGTGTATGTGGAGGTTAACTTAATTATTGAACACCAAGTTTGCGAGCTTGAAGTAAACACCAATCCCATTGTATTTAACCAGTCGTCGAACAACGTAACAAACAAAAACAATATTGTATTTTTTTTTAATTTTGTAAATTTTTTTAGAAGTTCTTTTGTTCATATTGTCGAAGTTTTTGACTTGTCTAGTCGAAGGTGAAAAGAGATTTTTTCTGAGTTGCTGAAACGCACAAGCTGAATACTGCGTGGTTCCATCTACGATATCTTTCTTAATAAATTATTGTAATATACTCATCTATTGTTCTGATTAATTATCAGCGAAAAGAACAACAAATTTGCTTCAGGTAATTGACGTGGATATTTGTTTTTAAGGTCAACCCCCGTCTTGTTCTGTAAACCGTGAATATCAGCGTATCCTGGTAAGCTTAATTAATATAATATATAAATTGCAAGTAATTTAATAATATTATGACTGGTATATTAAATATTGAGAATACAGAGCAGTTAGCAAGTGGACTTAAGGATTGTAGCTTAAAAGATATTTCAGGGGAACTTAAGTGTTCCAAATTAGATGATCATACCGCATATATGGATTTTCCGTGCCTGGCATCCCAGAGGCTCTCTTATGGTAGTGACCAAAGGGCCTCTACACTACCAAGCAAATGAAATCGCACACTGCCTCATGGATGGCGAGGAGTTCTCAAACGAAAGTGTCGTATCTAGTTTCTACTGGTTGTAGAGTACGCGAGTAAAATTTAATAGGCTCCCAAACCCTGTGGATCTCTCGTGCCAACGTTGCCCCAAAAGCAAATTCAGAAACATTGGTTGTGTGTAGAATAGCTCGTTGGATATCTGGTTGGGTTAGCGTTGTGATATTTTCTAACAAGTTCATGGCATGACGAAGTAAGTCCTCATCATCAGACGACCATGAAATAGTGGATCTTCTATAAAATTCATTTTGATTCCGCAGGTGCTTACTTAACGGATGGAGTTGTCTTGGTAGGTCAGGAAGCAACTTACGATAATAATTGAGAACTCTTAATAATGTCTGTAAGTCCTTCACGGTCTTTGTTGGCGCCATATCCTTAATCGCATTTGCTTTAGACAGCAAAGTTTGTATACCTTGAGGTGTAATGCGATGCTCTAGAGACAAATTGAAATGGTGACACACATGAAATTCTTGAAGATCTAATGATGTTCTCTTTCAATATTCTAGATGAATTATTGATACAGCGTAGTAAACGCAAGCAAAACAGTCGGTATAGATAGTCAGTGCAGCAGAGAGGGCGACAGAAATCACAATGGGTGAGCCGAATTTGTTGCGTGGTAATTGCATCGCGTTTATATAGATGGGAAGCCGATCACATTGGTCCAGCAAATTAAGTTTTGAATTTAATTGTGAAAAAACGTTTGTGAACTAATTTGAGCGGTTACAATGTACGCAATTATTTTTGGTCTTCATTAGGATTGTGATTTGACAATCAATGTGTTCTCTATAGCTTCCGATCTTGTCCTGACTGACTTGTGTTATTTGTTTTTTTTTGATTTTTTCATTTATTTGATGTGTTTGAGGGTTGGGTGGGAGGATATGTTTTATTCAATGTGTCCGTATTGATATTAATTCTTTTTTAGTTGCTTTGTTCATGCTGTCATTTGGTTATTTTTTGTTTGCCTTTAGTTTTTTTCCTTTGATTTATCGCGGAACGGATATTTCGCAATTTATAGCTTTGTCAATGCGCAATTCTTTGTCCCATTTAACCTTGAAAAACTTGGAACGCCGTTTCTAAATTAAAGTTCACATACCATAGTACATAATTAATGGATGATTTTAAACTTAATGATTACTTGGTTAACCAAAACATAAGATTCATTTCTTCAGAGGTAGGCCTGTTAAACATAATATAAAATGAACAACCTTCTGCAATCGGACATTTAAGTAGTTTTATTTTTTAAATTTAAATCGCTGTCTAGGTTGGATTATGAATTTAGTCAAAAATCGGATCTCATCAAATGCAATCTATTCCACAATTGCCGAAATAAATGGATTTCAAGGCAATAAATAAAAGAGAACTGCGAATTCTAAAAGATTTTAATTTTGGCATCATATTTCCGCATAAAATAAGTACGAGAAAGGTTTATATTAGCACAATCTTAATAAGAGATGTGGCTGTTTCTGCATGCACACGTACGCGGGCCTATTTTTTACGCTTTCGTTTAGTTGTATAGTGTAATGGTTAATATAAACCAAACTTATATCGAAATTTTAAAATTCAATAAACAAAAAACCAAATAAGTGAGTCAAGTATGAGTCTGACAGAAGGTAATCTTTTATAACGATGCTGAATAAAGGGGAGCTTATAATGATTTTGTTCCTCAATATGGCAAATATTTCTCAATTTTGTGGCTGAACCAAAATAAACAAAGTATAATTACTTCTAGGTAATTGGTAAATTTGTATTTAATTTAGGACATATTGCAATAAAACGTTGTACTTTATCAGAGATTTTGACATAATAAGTAATATCATTGGCTATATGCGTGTGGTGTGAGAAATTATTGAATAACAAAGCCAACAAAATTCATATAGTTGTCGCTTATGAGACAAGAGATAAAAAATAAATGAGTTTTACAGTTTATGTATTTGTGCTGGAAGTTGTTGTGAACAAAGTGTTATGCCGTACTGCAAATTATCACAAAATCATCCTTCAACAGACGCCTTAATAGTCTGATATCGTTTTTGGAGTTTGAGCTCTTGCAGTTGTCTGTACAATTCGTCTGATTTAACTGGTAAACCTGTTTGCGAGTTTTCCATAAAGAAGCGAAGAACGATATGTTAACTCTGTTTATGTAACGCATGATTAAAATTCTGGAAGACAATAATTATCATGAACACTTGTAAAACACTAGCAGGTACTTGATGCCGTTATTTATGGCAATTTTTACCAGGTAAACGTGTATTGCAATAAAATGCGCTTCTTAGAATCTGCATTCCAATTTAACTCTGTTAGTTCAAACAAAATGATACATTTTCGTGCATATAATGCTGTTAATTAGACGATATAAATCAACATTACAATTGTGTGTATTATTTAGTTTTGAACAAATTGTGTAATTAGTAGATAAATTATAAAACTGAACATCAGTACTATAATTAAATGACCATTGGTTGCGCGGGCGGTGATAACAATTGTTTAATCAAATTTGCGAACTTGATATAACACATGTCCTATTATATACATATATATTTCAATATATACTAAGCATTGTCTATTGTAGAAAAAGCAATTTATCCGGTAGATCGGTTTCGTCCTCATTAGGAACTCATCACCTACTACCAACAAATTGCCGCGGACAGGGCTCGAACCCGGGCACGTCTTCTTTGAAATCTGATGCTCTATACACTAAGCTACCCTGCTGCAAAAAATGAAATTCATTCAGTAGACTGGTTTCGTTTGTGATTAGAGAAACAAATTCCAATGTAGACGTGCCTAGACACGAGCCCTTTCCTCAAAAATTTCTGACCATTATTTAATGAGATCCTAATAGGGGCGAAACCGGTCTATTGGATGAAATGTCTTTTCTACGCTGTATTATATTTAGTTTATACTGACAAAGTGTATGCACATAATGGGACAGATGCTTATATCAAGATCGCAACTTTATTTAGATAGCCAATACTATGTTTGACGGCATTACTTTATATGATCCAGTAGACAAAGTTTACATTTGCCATCGAATAATCAAACCGGCATGTATTTAGATGAGCCTAAGATGAATTTTATATTTTAGACAAAATTTGTCATAATCACGTGGTCTGCTAAATGCGACAATGTACCTTTTACTCGGCTTGGTCTGCCAATTATCGATTTAATTTTAATTTATGCCGCGAATGGTTTAATAATTTCTTTTTATAGTTCAGTTTTGCCAATTATTCTACGAAAATGTTTTGATTACATTTCGATATTCAGCTTGGAATGTGAAAAATTTAGTAGCGGTTGCAGAAAGTAGCAGTTCTATCCAAGTGATGTGGGAAAAACCAGACGCTGCGAGTGACAACTGCTCAACTACATACAGTTTGGAGACTCAGATAGAGGGCAGCGAACAAATTATGGTTACATATGTATCCTGCTCTACTTGTATGTCCTTTTATGCTTCATCTGTGGCAGCAAGCACGTCTTGCCGTTTATTTTGTGTTTTCGCCTTTTTATAAACGTTTAAGCCAATTGAACACCCAATGTTAAAATAAACTTCATTCAATAGTGAATGAATATCTAAGAATAGGCTACTCTAAAGAGCAAGTATGCAATTAATATTAAAGATACTTTAAGAATGCGGGACTTAATACAATTCATGAAACCCTTTCCATGTGAAAAAAAACGAAATTTTATCAGTTATAGGAAAAGTTTCTTTCTAATTTTTTTCTCAAGTATCTACAAATGAACTTCGCTTTATATATAAATTAAATGGCAAATCAGGATAGAAAATTAAAATATAGAGAGAGTGTAAAATAAGAGAACAAGCAATTTATTGCGTGCCTCACTACCAGTTCAAGCTCAATGCCTTAAAATGCTTCTTCTGCTTGCAGAAATCCGGCTGCAATTTGTTTATCCATAAAGCTTCTTATGTAGCTAACCCCTTTCTGTTATTGCTTTTAGTAATTATATTAAAGGCCTCGTCTGGAGAACATACTTGTAAGTTTTCAACGATGTGTTTTACATTTTAAGACGTGTATTATCCATTTTATTTAAAACAGTCGTTTAATTTGCAATTTCCTCTCATTCGAGTAATTAACCGTCTGGTCGATCAGCCTATGTGAATTGATCGATAACTTGCGCATGTAAATTGGTAAATAATATTTGATGTCGATATTAACGGCTGTTTCTCTTTGAATGCTGGTAAAAGTAAGTGCGTTACCTGAAATAAAACTCGTAGTTTAGCTGCATTAAATGTACGTGTTAATGCCGCTTCAACTTTCTTTTCTGCTCTTCGTAAAACTGAACCCCTTTAAATGGGATGTTCAGGTAGATTGCTTTCTTTTCTGTTGCAAAAAATTTCCATTTCTGTTTACGTCACCTTCTATTTCTTGATTCAATTAATTGTCTAGGATAGCCATTAGGCATTAAATAGTTTAATGATTTATAATTTTCTTTGTCTTTTGAGTCTAGACTAACCGACGAAGTCTTACGGATAAACAAATTGCAGCCGATATTGCGCAAGCAGAAGAAGCATTTCCAGGCAAGAAGCATTTCC